>CM034390.1:19869264-19996764 GCA_019925095.2 Dendrolimus kikuchii
TATATACTTACTGCTCCCAAAGTTCTGCAGTCCACGATCACTAATGAGTAATTTTATTTATCAGAAATATATTTCCAGCTATACCAATAAATTTATGTATGAAGGAAATGCTGATTGATTCTTTTGATCTTTTCTAAGTAAACTATACCAAATAATTGTTTAAATTACTATTATTGATTATGTGTAACCCTTATTATTACAGTGTCTTATGCTAATCGTTTCATCTGCATGATGCTTTATAATAATAAGAATTAACAAAGTTCATTAATCATTCATATAATATTTTCATTATCAGAAAAAAGTATGCAGAAGTCAGTCAATGATACTATAGTATCTATTTTACTAACCTGTTCGCTTACGCAAAATGGCTCGCGAGTTAATACATTTGCACGCATAATTTCTGGCACAGAATTTAATAGTTTCAATTATCCTATATCTACCAACAGTTCATGTAATGTGCAGCTTTTTATAGGAACTAGTTAAATATTGGAGATGTTGTAGTCCGGGGCGTGAATTTGAAAGTGTAACGGTCGAACGGATAGCATGCACCGGGCGGGTGCTCCCCGCGCGAATCTAGCGAGCTCGGGCGCTAATCGGTGGGCGGATGTGGTGTCCCACAGGTGGCGGCTCCCGGCAGACGTACACGTACGAGACGCTGGTGCAGTACGCGGACTCGCCGCTGAGCAAGCTGCCCCCGGCAGGCCTGGCCGCGTTCCCACCGGAGCTGGCGCGCAAGGTAACGCTGGGCGGGGGCCGGCGGCACGCGCCCGCGCGCCGCGTCACGCCCGCACCGCATGCGCCACCGCCGTTCCACGCGTGGGCGCCGCTGCACCGCCCCAACTATTTGGCGGCGTTGCTCTGTCGCAATTTCTACTAGCGGGCGCGGCGCGGCGCCCGCTCCCTTACCGGGACCTCTCTCTATGTCATTGCACCCACGCTCGGGTGAAGGCGTCGCCCACGCACCACTATTTCATCGTTCCTTCCGAAAGTTGAACTTTCGTCTTGGTCGATGTGGATTCGCGCGGGTGACGTCTCACCTCGTGCGTCGCTACGTCGCCTCTGAATTCGTCGCCGAGGCCTTACTCTCAAACACTTTTCGTTGTTCGTTTTCGTGCGACCAGCCCGAAAGCGTCAATGAAATTTTTGAAAGAAGAAATAAAGAACAAAGATATCTTTAAAAGAACAATATTAATAGTCTATATAGCACAAAAATAAATGGAATATATAATGGGAAATGTACTTAAATATGAAATATAAAAAAAGTTCAAACACGAAAACGGACGACGAAAGACGTTTGAGAATAAGCCCTCTGCTTCCTTTGCGTCCGCTGGCAGACGGTGATGGCTTAACGGTTGGAGATATGAGTGATTAGTTTTCCCCCTTCTCTCGTTGCAAGGGAGATTAACTTTCCTGGAGACTAAGCTGGTTCTATTCAGAGGCGTCGAAACGACGGTTTGACTGTGCAGCACGCGCTTAGCAAATCATTGCACTGAGTTCCTTACAAATTCCATTGTTGGCGATTTTGGATAGCTGTGTAAAATTATAATTGATCTACGCTAATAGCTCGTTCCTGTGCCATAAAGTAAATTCACTTATATTTTGACCCTTTACTAGGCTTTGGTCGCCCATGCGCTCTCGACGAGGTCCTCGCTAGGTCCTAGGTTCTAAAAATATTATAGGTAATAATTAAGCAAAATTGATCTCAATATCTTCAAGCATACTTTACATAATAAGACTGACTATTCTTTAGCTATTTGTAAGTAGTTAAGCGTCGATAGAGCGTATTGGTGACCAGTTTTAATGGTATTCTGAATTAACTGTGATTTTAGTTCTAGATGATTATAGTTTAAAACCGTTGACCTCGGGAAGTACCAATTTCAATAAAGACTGAATGCAAAATTTTAGATAGTAGTTTATAACAATTTATTTTTCATTGTTGAATATGAATACAATTTTTCTTCTAATATTATGTAGAAATGTTTATAGAGTGATAGATATTAATGAATCTTTTGCGCATAATATATTTATAATGTGTTTATTATTATAGAAATAATATAAATTTGTCATGTTTCTTGGTACACGCTGCTCGGACAGAACGGTTATTCGAGAGGGGTTCGCTACAGGTAGAAACTGTCAGTTCGCCATAATGGTCATCGAACAGTACTAGGAATGACAAATCACATGATATAAAATGAAACTCGGAAAAAGTCCCTAAATTCTTCATTTCTAGAGGATGCTTAGTCTTGACTTATAAACTCAAAAAAGAAGAAAAAGAAAGACTTAGTGTCCTCTAGAAATTACGGATCTTCTGGTGATTGTTATTCCTAGGAATTTATCTTCCTTGATTCAGTGAAGCTTTTTATTGATTACTATCCACTATATGACGATTTGCCTTTTTAAATTCCAATAGGTACAAAATTTATCAGTGATATTTGTGTTCCTTTGTTATATTTAAATGTCTAATGTTTCTATTAATAAAACTTCAAAAAACTCAACCTGTCTTTACCTGTTCCTTTTGCTTGCCTCTTCACATTTCTCACCAGACTGAAAAATGTTTTTCTGTTTGAAACTTGCTTCAGCTGCATCGCTCTTAATACGTGTAAACTAACCATACGTTAAGCATGAGTTATATACATCTCATTAAAGCGTCCAACGATACGCACATCATTATTGTATTCCATACCAAACTTTATGGCTGCTCCTAGCAACAGATGGTTTTTCAAACAGATTCAGTTTACTGCTCAGGCTTCTGCAGTTATGTAGAGAGGTCATTAGGTTTGGTGTGGAGTAGAACTTTGTGCACACTCAAGTTAATTTGGTGTGAAAGAAGCACGGGTCGTGGAAAGTTTGTCGCATGCGCTGTCCGGCGTGTGCAGGTGTTATTGTTTGAAGAGATGAAGCCCTTTGAACCGGGTGTGGTCGTGTCGACAGAGTTGCCTGGAGTTCGACAGCGCCACCTACTTGAAGAAGGTGCGTGCCGCGGCGGGCACGGCCGTCGTCGCGGCGGACGCGCCCGAATCGCCCGAGCCGGAGTGATCGCCGCATTCGCCGTCGCCACGAGGGACGCCGCAGTTCGCTCCACGCACGACAAGCGCGCCGTTTGCACCGCTCGCACTCGCACCGCACCACATTATTCCCCTCACAGGCGTACGCTACACGTGACCGGCACTCGATTCAGAACGATACGCTAATGAAAGCGAAATGATTCTAGAGTTTTGCTATCCAATAGAAAATCACATTTACAATCCATTCATTTTTAAAGTGTTGGTTGTCACATTTGTTTTAAGTAATCTTCGAATTTTTAAATCTCATATTTTAATAGGTTGACGTGATGCCATACATTTCATTAAAAAAAAGTAAAAATTACTATCACTTACAAAAATATGTTTACTGCTGATCTGTATAATATAGTTTGTGCTTATTTATGAGTTTGAGTTATAAATAATAGTTTGAGCTTACAAAATCATTCAACGCTTAATAAAATGAATGAGCTATATAGTAAAGGATATTTTATCAAACGATAAATTAGCTTGGGGTTCTGAATCGATGGAAAAGATATCGAGTGAATGTACATAATGTCAAGTGCTAGCGAACCCGTTCCCCTCTTTACTCGTGGCGACTGTCCCCGTGCGGGCACACGTCCTATTGCCGTCCGCCCCTTCCGTCAAACGCTTACGTAGCAACTTAATTTAGCGGACTCTTTAAAAGTATTAGTGCACCAAAATATTTATTTTAGTGGTGGTATTATACCTCATTTTGACGTATCCTTAAATTATTTGTGGAATCTATTATAAAAAAAATTGTGATAGTAGCAGCACCTGCACCGCGCATAAAGTATAATATGTTTATCTAAAACTCACATGCAATGTGAAATCCGATCCAAAATATAAAAAATCTTACAATAATGCAGCTAATATATATATATTACTTGAATATTATTAAATTATATAGTAAAAATCCCTTACTCAAATTGCTGCAGCTGAAATGAACAACGCACGATTCAGGCAAATTTCTCGTTGTATATATTGACTCCGAAGTGTCGGATGTCAAAGAGTGATTCCATTTACTATAAGAAGAGTGCATGCATTTCTTTTCGTGTGTTTGTGTACTCATATCTCAGACTTTTAGTGTCTAGTCCTGACGAGTAGATGTGTCGATTCTCATTATATAGTAAGATTTTATATTGCTAAGAAAGCCTGTCAATTTATAATAAGTGTATAAAAAATATAAGAATGTTAAACGATTATATGATTATATATAATGACTTATCCTCATAGAGGATATTAATTTTTCAATTCGTTGATTGTTGTTGTATTATTAGAGCTTTTAAAAACATGCTGTGCACTAAACCAAATAATTATTATCAAGTATAAACTAACGTGATATTTGTGAGATGTGGTTGGCAGGCTTTCTCATATATTATATTATATAAATTGTTACAGTAGATGTTATACAGAAAATATTCTAATCTTAATAATTAATATTCATATAATAAAATTCATTTCTCCATATCGTGTATTAATTTAGTCAGAATGCATGTCAAGCAATATAATACTTTAAAGTTTTAGAAAACTAAATTGGTGCTTTATATATTCTCAGTGAAGTATTATCGTTGAATTGTAATGATGATTTATTTTATTCTTTTTTTATCATTTAAGGGAAGGCTATATTGTGAAATTGATATACTAAATTTTCTAATAGATAAGCGTTTTATTTCTTCATCAACACATTATTATTGATTCAAGTATTTTCACATAACACTGAAACATTGTAGGCACTATAGAAATAATAAATAGTATTCATTGATACTGATAAGATTAATGTGTTAAATTAATAAATACAATATTTTACACTGTATAATTAGTTTATTTCAATATCAAGATCTCCTGAATTTGTTGAAATGTCATCTAAAACTAATAACTGCTGCTATTCGAGGCGCTATATTAATTTTGCAAAAAGGAATGTTAATTCCATACGAAATATTTTATTTAAATGCTCATAAGAATATAGCTTAGTAATATAGCTTAGTAATATAAACTATAAGATGGCTTTAAAGTCCAAGCGCTTAGGCATCTGTTGCTAATAAAAAAATCTGCAGAATCTAAAGTTGTTTATAGAGGTAGGCAGTTGCAGTAGACATTTTGTTAAAGTATTATTAAGTAATATTGGCTCTATAATTTAGGATGTGTAAATTTTGGGCTGATGTATAGTATGAGCAAAACTTAAATGCGTTCTTGAAGTTCGTACACGTAGAATACAGTTCTAAAATTCACAGACTGAGAGCGGAGTGTTGCTCTCTCGCTCGGCGCCTGTGCGGATTGGCATGCCATCTTTTCACACAACACACTGTAACGTGTAATAAACCTTAGCATTTGACTGGACCTGCGTATACTCAAGGTAATACCTTCACTCGAAACGCTATTTAAGTTTAGCTGGTGTTTTAATCACTAGCAAAAAATATTTATAACATGACACGACATTCAGGAAACTATTCAAAGTTAGAGCTGCTCATACAAACACGACGCGGCGCTTTTGTTTCTTTACAAATTTCTTGTCCTGTCAGAATTGTTATAATTAACAATTGGCTCGATGATATATAATATACTTCTTGTCTAGTGAGTGAAATATTAGCCCGTTAAAACGTGCGTATGCAGCGCACTAGACACTGGCATGGGAACCTCAAGAGGTTCGAAGTCGAGGCTATTGTGTGCGATCATTGGATGGCGGTTTCATCCTTTTGTGAGGCAGTAACGTCTCGAAAGAAGGCCGCCGAGAGAAAGAGGAAAAGAGCTGCGCATGCGCCCTCCGGACGCCGTCGTCAGACATGCAGATATGCGGAAAATCTCCTCCCGTGATTCCATCGCAAAGGTCCGATGCAGCGGGTCTAACCTCTGCTGGTGAAGGACCAAAGCTTGAAGCGCGGATGAACATGAGAGTAACTTTATTTCATGTCCTTCCAACACAAGCGCGGGTATAGGACTCGGGTTTAGGTTTAGAGAGGTAGTTGGTCTTCCTACCAGAGCCCACACACTCGTTGCGCGGCGCTTTTCGCCACGGTTGATCCCGTTCTCCAACATCGGGACTCAGTATGGTACGAAATTTATTCCCCCTGCGCATCAAAAAAGCCCGTAAAACCTATTTTAATTTTTCAACTTGTCATTGTGTTGATTTTGATAAATTTTACTTAATTTACCGACTTCATAAAGAAAAATATAGGGGGATAGATAATATATTCATCCCTACCCCCCTCCCCCCTCTACCTCTACTGCGACTGCCTCTAAATTAAGTTTAGCATCTAAATTGATTGTTAAATATAGTGTAGCTATTCCATAATTAGATTTATATTTTTTAACAATAATAATTTTCGTACCATTGACACTTCGTTTCTTAGAGATAGTCTACTCTTTCACCCAGATAAAGACTAACACGGCTAAAGATTCGAAGTGCTATTCATTGAACTTAAAAGACCGATTACAATAGTAAAATATACACTGAAAAATAATTAACACTGTATGCTTAAAACTAAGATACTTGAATAATAAAATGTTAAGAAAATTATACACTATACAAATTATTTGAACTTTAGTTAAACTGAACCTGTACATGTAATACAAAAAAATTAAATAAACGCTGTATTAGGAATGTCAGCTTCAAATCCCTAACAATAATGTATACATAATAATAGCACCCCATAAACGAGGGTCCACTGCTGGGCTCAGGCCTTTACACTTCAGAGGAAGACTTGAACAAGAAAAATTGGTGGGCTAAAACGGTTTGAGAATATAACTATAAACGGTAAAGTTGACATGTCACACCTCGAGCATTATAAAATACTTTTTCAATTTGGTCGAGTTATCGTCTCAAACGTCACTGATTGTATTGTTACGAAATACGGACCTAAAACACCAAGGTCTATTCCTGAACGATTTAAAACATTCCAACACATATACAATGAGTTAGTTGACATATATTACAATGTATTCTCAAACAAAAAGAGCGAGCTTTCAAATACCATGTCTTTAACATAACTTATAAATACCATAATAGAAATAATTTTAATTATTGTTTAAACAGCTATAATTAATACGCTATTTGACTAATTGTAGAAATGACATCATAATTTGCACCGCTCCTACAAAATCTAGGTGGCTTCGGTGTTTTATAAGATGACAAACTGTATCTCAGTTGATTTGACTGTCAACTGCACTATTATTGTCTTAGATAAACTGTACTGTGTATGCGAATGATAGCTTCCCGGTAGCGGTTTGAAATCGTATTGGAATGGACCCTATGACTTTCAACGTCCTTTGGACATCACTTGGAGTGTGTCATCTTCTATACTCTAAGCATAACTATTTTTAGGTTAAACTATTCGACAATGCTATACATCTAAAAAAAATACAATACTGGCACATTTACAGATAAAAGGTTGTTCAAATATTAATTTAAAAAATAAAACTACGTAATTGTTTAGTATAGTAAAACGAACGATGCAGGGGAATTTAATAAAATGGCCCATCATTACTTGTCTTTCACTCGCCATAACATATTACCGTCGCACTTAATATATCCACGAGTGAATGCGATAGTAATGACATATTTGTGTGCGAGGGAAAGAGGTGGCTAGTAAGGGGAACGATATTTGGCCTGTATTCTAGAACAGTATGCACGTGCAAACAGTTGTCTGATGAAATAAATCTGTTAAATTGTCATCAGTAAAGCAATCCCGTGACCCCTCGCGCATTCGAATACTTTTCATTTGGACGAATTATTCTTTCAAGTGTTAATTTGTACATGAAAATTGCTTTAGAATACGAGTCAACTGCCGCACTCAGAGAACTTAAAGAGAAATTAATTCTATCACAATTTTGGCTATCAACATCGGTTACTCACACTATTACAAGATTTAATAATGAAATGGGGAATTCAAATGTTATTATTTTAATGGGTAATGCTTGTTTATCGGCTATCTTTGTATGGAGATATACCTATGTATCAAGGCTTGCTCGATCAATCTTATAGCTAATTCCTTTCGGCCAATTTGTCCGTGATGTTGGCACACCTCGACCTGGCATGTTGCATTATATCAACGGCGAGGTCGTCAACGGTCGTATACCTACACTTTTGGAAACTGAACAAATCCGTAATGAAACCTACGATCTCTGACTGGAAGGATTCACAGACATCTCGAAGCCTTTCTCTAGGTCCAAGGAAGCCCCAAACTAAAACTGGAAGCAGATGCTCCGATATGGCGTAGAAGTGGGCCATGAAACCATCCGGGTACTGATTATGATAACAACCATCTCGCCAAAACAAAGAGACACACTAGAAAAATGAACTCTATTCTAAATGTGATTAGTGTCAAATCGAGATGATTTCATACTAAATCAAAATTCCAATAGTATTATTACTGTTATAAAAATCTTTTTCATTTTTATAACGTAACTAGTATTTGCCTTCGACTTCATTTTCATTACTTAGATAGCAAAGATTAAAGTTATTTTATCAATATGTAAAATTGAATAAATATTTAATATGACAATACATGAATCCTGGATATATTCATAAACTCCCGATATTTGTAATTTACTAAAGACTTATTCAACTACAGATGTTTCTTCACTAAGGATTTCTAATAATTACAGACAGTGTCTTGTGATTTGCGAACATTGCGTCAAAGTTGATCTAGTGGTTTGGAAGTGGAAGGAAATCCCGGGAAATCTCAAGAGTCCCAATATGGTCATGTATAAAAATGTCATAAAGTATTAAACTATGCTGTAATAAGAGTAACACGAATAGTTTTCATGCTATATCTAGGCGCATTATTCCCAAGAAAATTTTGGAACTTTCCGTCACTAAAGTATAGGAGTAAAAACATGAAAAAGTGAATCCGGTTTCCTGAAAAATTACACTAGAATTCCCATGATATTAGCTTTTTCAGCATTTAAGTAAAAAATGTCTGTATAATAGTGAAAACCTCATAGAAATTAACATATTTATGAAAAAAAAAACATTAATTGTTTCAATTTTCCATCAATCAAACAATTGGATCCCAATTGGTTTTTTTAATAGCTTCAATGTACAGACAAAGCTATTTTACAATATTAACTTAATTTTAACATTTCATTTGACATAATACACTATGTATATGTGAGTATATTTTCTATGTATATGTGAGTTTGTTGAAATATCTACTAAAGAGTTTCAATACATAAGAAATTTAGAATTCGAGATAAACCTTTTTTTATCAGCAATGAATAATTGATGTTTCTTGGATACTATTTTAATGTCTAATACGTATATGAATTCTCATGATCTATACTGAGATCATACTATACATATATATAATATACCCCAGTCATTGAAAAAAGCTTAATCTAACGTTCTGGTGAAATCGTATCGGAATCAGCCAATTTTTATGCAGTATAACGACTTTAAACCACTCCAAGGAAGTTTTCGCGGGGTTCCCGGAATATAAACTAACAAAGCATTCGGAAAAGAACGTAAACCATCGTTTTAGTATCAATTGAATCTGAATCAACTAATTGTTATGCAAATAAATAATTTATACTTTTTCTATTTTTACTTATTTGAAAAAGAAAGTGCATTGTGTTTTAGTATAAGCTAATTTATATGCATACTAACCACTAGAAACCACCCTCGGGAAAATTTCCGTGAGATGCCCAGGACACAAAGTATTGCTGTATTTAAAAAATAATGTATCGTGTCTAAAATCGTGTAAGAATAAATAAACTAATTTGTAAGCGTCCTAACAACTTTAACCAGCTCCTGAGAAAATTCGCGGGATCCCCAGGATAAAAAGTATCACAGATTTAATTTCAGAAAATTTGCTATCAATGAGTAAAAACATCGCATCGAAATAAGAAAGCTTTTTTTTATTCTGGCCTCTTTAAACCGTTCCCGGAAAATTTCCCGTGCGATTCCGGAATAAAAGGTAGCGCAGAATTTAAGTGTGAGAATTTGCTCACGATCAGCGAAAATCGAATCGCAATCGGCCTAGTAGTTTTTACGTAAATCCCGAACAAACAGAAAAACCGACTAACAGACAAGAAATCTAAAAAAAATCATCGTGTCTCCATCGTTTATATAGTCTATTCCAATTGTGTTTTTTTTTAATAACTTCAATGTAGAGAGACGACATATTTAGCATATTATAATATTATAGACTATCGTCTGCCCGCGAAACTTCCTTCGCGTTTCCATGATGATGATACATTTGATAGTCAAGTATGTTTGAACAGTTCTTTATGGTGGTTAAAGAAGCGTTCAAACTTACTCTAACTCTCTATGAATAAGACAGTTAGTATTTAGTAAAAACGAAAACTCAAAGCTGAAAAGCAGTGTCATCAAGTATTAAAGAATGTAAACAAAAGTATGAAAAACCTGATTTAATTAAGAGAACTGAAATATCTGGTTAGAAACAGGAACTTGAGACTATTTATAAAATTTGTAGGTTAATAATATATCTTTAGTTAGCTGGGCTCGGCTAATATCTCTGTTCCATCTGAAATAATATTATAGTTAGGTACTGTGGCCAAATGCAACTTAGTTATAAAGTTAAAATGAACGCCGTTATTAATTGGCTATATTAGAGTATATATGTCATGGTTAAATTGTACAGACCGTTAGATTATAATCTATCTCGAGAGCTATTGAAATATTGTGAACCGGAACAAACTGCTTACAATTTAACGCATTATTTCCCGATAGATTATAATCTATCGACGTGAAATCGTTCTGTGTCCATAGAGTTAGTAATAAAACATAGGTGGGTCAGTCAAAAATACTAAAGATTCGATCTCTGCCCTTATGGGTTAGAAGTTTTAACAATGTTTGTAAGTAGTCAATAAGTGATACTTCCAATCCCAGTGTTTACCCTCGATTAAACGTAATAAATATTATTATGCACATATCATCCTCTTCGTCAATCACACTGCTGTGATCAGGAGTTTTTTTTAAGTTTCAAACGTCTTCAGAATTGATTTCATTAATTTCACATTAGGAAAGAAAGGTGCTTTTCATTCAATGCAAATTTAGCAATAAGTAATTCAATTTGAAATACATAATTCGAAATACAATTTTGGTTTAGTATGAAATCATCTCGATTTGACACTAATCACATTTAGAATAGAGTTCATTTTTCTAGTGTGTCTCTTTGTTTTGGCGAGATGGTTGTTAACATAATAATGGTGACTTGAATGTACTCATGTATTTGGCGTTGTCGGTGTACTGATGTATTTGGTCAAGACGGGTGATTCGATCTATTAGACGACAATGGTTGTACCGATACTAATGATCACTTTCGATGTTCTTATCTATTTGATCATCTTGGCTGCTTCTTTCTATAAGACGCTGACTGTACTCAAGAAAAACGTGAGAAAACCTGCTTATTGAGATTACCGATGTTTAAAACCCGCTAGATGCCGCGCAGTCCCCAAAATGAAGAGACCCAAGCCCACTAGTGAAATATTTATTCACCGATCATCTGTGTTTTACCTTAACTCCTTTGGTGGTCAATTCGCTTTCTATCGTCTGCCAGTTGGCGCCGTCCGTCGCCCATGACACCATCTCTTCATATGCTATTAAGAATTCTTTAGGTTCCTATTTTAGAAAACGAAAATAATTTACTTAATAATCAACAGAAGACAATTAAAAATGTATCTACTTAAAAAAAGTGATTTTTTCAGCTCTCTGTTAAATTAAATCACATTGGTTTCTCTTTCAATAATCAAGATTTTTTACTTAGTCTGGCCATAAATACTGTTACAATTAAAAAGAAACAAAATATTACATTTGAATTTGGAATACATACATACATAATTTCACGCCAGTTCCCTTGCGGGGTAGGCACGAACAACAGAGCGCCCTTTAGGCTTATTCTTACACACCTCACTTGCTTCTTTGACATTCATAACTCTTGTCATGCACACTCGTCTGTTCTTAAGGCTCCTGACATCACCTTCTGCTAGTACACGATCAATTTGATCATGGAAGGTGTGTCGTGGCCTTCCACGACTTCTGCATCCATCCACTTTTGCATTGTATATATGAATTTGGAATCTGACATTTTTATATTATTGTTCATTGTGTTTCCTCATTTTGGCGCCAATACATTGTACAACAGTTTGCGATATTAAAATGGAGTGCGGCGATAAAGAGAACCGAATCGCTGTGATTGCATTACACAAAGTAGGTATGGAGCCAAATACAATTTTTAAAACTCTCCATACGCTTGGTATTAGTCAAATGTTTGTGTACCGGACTATTAATAGGTACAATGAGACCTCCTCTGTTTGTGACAGAAAAAGATCTGTCCGTCCACGTAGTGTTCGTACGAAAAAGGTGGTCAAAGCAGTAACGGAAAGAATTAAAAGAAATCCTGTCCGAAAGCAAAAGATTTTATCTCGGGAGATGAAGATGTCACCTAGAACCATGTCGCGTATTTTAAAAGATAACTTAGGACTTGCATCCTATAAGAGACGCACTGGTCATTTCTTAACTCATAATTTAAAAAAGAATAGGGTGGTAAAATCGAAACAACTACTGAAGAGGTACGCAAAGAGAGGTCACAGAAAAATTTTGTTTACGGATGAGAAAATTTTTACAATTGAGCAACATTTTAACAAACAAAATGACCGTATTTATGCTCAAAGCTCTAAGGAAGCTTCTCAATTAATCGCTAGAATGCAACGTGGCCATTATCCGTCTTCAGCGATGGTTTGGTGGGGTGTTAGCTATGAAGGTATGACTGAGCCATATTTTTGTGAAAAAGGTATCAAAACATCGGCACAAGTGTATCAAGATACCATTCTTGAGAAGGTAGTTAAGCCCCTTAACAACACCATATTCAATAACCAAGAATGGTCCTTCCAACAAGACTCGGCGCCGGATCATAAAGCTCGGTCCACGTAGTCTTGGTTGGAAACGAACGTTTCGGACTTCATCAGAGCTGAAGACTGGCCGTCGTCTAGTCCCGATCTTAATCCGCTGGGTTATGATTTATGGTCAGTTTTAGAGAGTACGGCTTGCTCTAAACGCCATATTAATTTGGAGTCCCTAAAACAATCCATACGATTGGCAGTGAAGACTTTTCCCACGGAAAGAGTGCGTGCTTCTATTGATAACTGACCTCAACGTTAAAAGGACTGTATTGCAGCCAATGGAAACCACTTCGAATAAGCTTTTTATATTTTAAATTGTTTTATATTTATGTATTAAACTAACACACTGTAAAACTTATAAATGTTATTTGCAATAGAAAAAAAAAATCTTTGTTACAATATTTATGGCAAGATTAGGTATAATGATAATAACGAACTCCAACAGTGATTGCAGTGTGTTAAGAGTTACGTTTTTTACTGAGCGATTGTTACTTCTTAGTTTTCATGGTTTTAATTAACTTTGTAATAAAAAAAAATATAGAAAATACCTATAAAAAAATTTGGAACGAAAAAACAATAAAAGTTACTTATTCACTTTGATGAAACAGGAGAATTTTATTGACCTCTTTCAGATTTTTTTTTGTTGCACGCATTTTTAATGATTAAATAGAGAAATGAACCCAGGATACCGCGTCTGTATCTCAAATTGGGAGCGTAACTTTTGACGAATTTGGTAGTCTGTAAACCATCTCGGCTCAATATTGAATCAAACTTGATTTGACAGATGGCTTAAAAAATTTAGAGACTACGGATGTTTGACTATCGTCAGTCGAATGAGATCTTGACTCGAGCTGGCATATTTTATTTTTGTGAGCGTTACAGAATTGAGCCCCAGGATATAAATACTGTAAAAATTCGAGAAGAGTAACGAACCTTATCGGCAAACAGTAGGAGGTCGGTGAGCACTTGTCTGCCGGCGTCCACGTACCACGCCCACGCGCCGGGGTCCTTGAACACCGACCGGAACGCCAACCTCAAGCAATGCAACTTACATAGGAATTCCGAGTCAGAACTACAATGAACCACTTCTGTACGGAGAGTTCTGTAATCACCAAGAGTAGGTACTTAAGTAACTATTAAATGTTTGGGCAGTTTGCAATGGACTTCAGACAGATAAAAACATCTAAATCATAAAACTTTTTTTACACCTTGAGCAGACTAAATGCTCCAAAAGACCTTTTTATATTACCCACATCATCATAAGATTGGAAATGTTTAAAAATTTTCGAGATGTAATCTCTTACAATTTTAAAAAGATTTTGCAGCTACAAGAATCCTTAATAATACTTTTTTTTTAAGTCTCAGTTATGCTTCACTAAACCCTTCATATTTTCACACATCTATAATACATATTAATTATGTAAAAACAAAAAGTGTAACTAAATGCGAAGTGAAACTATCTGTAAACACTAACCTGTAAGGTATACCAATTTCTAATTGTTTTACAGCTGCCTGGTACAATTCCAAATTTTCTAACTGTGGCAACATTTCTGATAAGTCGTCAAATTCCCTGAGGTCGGCCACCTGATAAATATATAGCACTAGTAGTGTAGATAAGTCGCGATACTTGTAACTATTTATATCACCAGGATATAAATCAAGTTAGGGAATTAGGATTTCAACGTCAGTATGGTAGGGCTAGTTAGTCACTAAGCTACCATGACAAGGAGTTCCGCTTTTATGAATCCCAAACCTAAGCAGTAAAGTGTTTGATGTGACGTTTCTTGAAAGACATATTATTTATCAGAGAATCGTTTCTCATTGAAATGTATAGATTATTTTTCAAATATACCTACTACATTGTTTATTAAGCCTTAAGAACAGACGAGCTTGCATGACAAGAGTTATGAATGTCAAAGAGGCAAGTGAGGTGTGTAAGAATAAGCCTAAATGGCACTCTGTTGTTCGTGCCTACCCCGCAAGGGAACTGACGTGAAGTTATGTATGTATGTATGTATGTTTATTAACACATTCACTACCATGATAGTTCGGTCTATATGACCTACTTGAGCCACTCGAGATATATGTAGTACTAGTATTTTCCCCGCGTCGCGTGATAAGCCCTAGTAGCTTCCTAGTGCCTAGCCTTAGTCCCTTAGTAGCTTTATGTTACGTACATAAAAAAAATATTTAGGTGTTTTATATATATAAACCTTCAATACTTTAATTTCTTGTTGAATTCACTACAATTACAAAGAAACCAAGTTAATATAGTGTAGACAACTGCACAGGAAGAAAAAGAAAAGTCGCAGCCAACCTGATTTGAAGTACCTAATACGTAATGAATGACATATGGAAACCTGACAACGTATTTGTTATTGAATTACAGCGATGGTTGTCTACATCGCAATTGCAGCGCTATCTATTTAGCTAGTTTATCTACTTTATGGAAACCACATCATTTATCGGGATAAAAAGTATCCTAAGTGTTGATTCGGAATATAAGCCAGCTCTGTGTCGAGTTTCATTCATATACGTTCAGTAGTTTTCAAAAAGGATGCGGTCGCAGCGCCATCTTTTTCGATATTGTTATCCTGCGGAAACGACGCTATTTATCGGGATAAAAGGTATCCTAAGTTACACTCTGAGATATGAGGCAGTTCTGTGTTGAGTTCCGTTTAAATCTGTTCAGTAGTTTCACGCGATGCTCTAACAGACAGACAGAGTGATAAAAATTGCATTTTCGGAATCTCCTGATCGTATTAGCCCCCCCTGATGTTTTTCACATTTTTAAACGCAATGTACAAACCCAAACTATTTACAGATTTATTATAGTATAGATAGATATATCTAGGTAGATATACACATGAAAGGTTTTGATAAGACGCATACTTTTCAAATTATAATGGTTTTTTTCTTGAGGTCATCAGTGGGCGTCGCGGAGTACAGATTAAATTTTTTTGCTTATCGTCACGTGGGTCATAGTTCCGGACAGTTATCTCTTTCTTACCCTTCTTCTTATTACCATTTTGTATTGTGCCAAAAAATGTTTTATTTTTAGCAATTTCATTGGAAATATTCAAGTAAGGGATTTTAAAAATAAATAACTATCTAAAAAGTTTGTACTAATAAATCATTTCTACCCTGAGAAAAAGTTGAGAAGCAAGCGCTCAGAAACGTTCCCGTGCATTAGACAACTGAGGACTAGCAGTCTACAACAGTCTCGCCTTGCGGTCACCGGTGACCGGGATGGCCCCATTGATATAGTATAGCTCCGGTCACTGGTGACCGGCATGGCGGTTAATGTGTTAATTGCTTCTTTGTGTCACTTGAAATTCTTGTAACATATTTCCATAATATCGCTTGAACCAAACTGCCCTTCCACCCCTCAATATGATAGTACCTGGTCCTCGGCGGATGCGAATGACTCCGCGCTAGAGTGGTGCTCCCGCTTGGTGTGCGACGAGCCCGTGTGCGTGGAGAGAAGTCGCGAGCGGCGGCCGCCTGCGACGCCCTCCGCACCCCCGCCGCCGCTCTCCGACCGGAACAATACCGACCGCTGGTCCAGGAACAACAGCTCACAACGCTCCTGAAATATAACCGACCATATCGACGGTGAAACAATCGAGACCTCCTATCAGCATATCAATATTTTACAATATCCACAAAATATTTTTTGATATGTTAAGAGCAAGAATTACAAACATAAACAGTTCTATTCATCTATACTAATATTATAAAGCTGAAGAGTTTGTTTGTTTAAACGCGCTAATCTCAGAAACCGCTGGTCCGATTTGAAAAATTCTTTCAGTGTTGAATAGTACATTTATCGAGGAAGGCTATAGGTTATATTATATTTTCAAAAAAATGGGATCCTTACTAAAAGTCCAATAATGCAACCCAAGGTGTAAAAAAATGACCCGAAAAATTCCTCACACGGCGTGCGCTGCGAAAACTATTGATTATAGAACAAAACAATGTACTTTGCAGAACATATAATTGTCTACAAAAAATATCGCGTAACCATATGTCTAACTATTGTAGTTATCTCACAATAAGTGTTTTCTTTTATTTTTTTTAAAGTATCTTGGTATTAATCCTTATCAAAATAAATTACTCCACATTCAAGACGAATTCAATACCTTTCTAGAACTTTTTGAATTATTCAATTCGGACGTTTCATTCGAAAGATATCGCAGTATTAAAATGTAAGTATTAGTGTTGCAGCCAAATATACTATATTGTTTGATTGAACGCGCTAATCTCAGGAACTACTGGTCTGATTTGAAAAATTCTTTCAGTGTTGGATAGCCCATTTATCGAGGAAGGCTATAGGCTATATATCATCACGCTAAGACCAATAGGAGCGGAGCACCAATGAAGAATGTTTCAAAATCGGAGGGTTTTAAAAGCAAATTCTACACGGACGACGTCGCGGGCACAGCTAGTTTCAAATATATATGAAGTAGAAATGTGTTTATGTGGACATATAGTAAAAAAAAGTAATTGGTCAAAAAATATCAGATACGACTTCCTGTTACAACCGTAATTACGGCATTTTAAAACTGCAATTCACATATAAGTAACTTTTCCGTAGTTCGAATATTTAAATAAAACAATAATTATTATAATTGTTTATAATTAATATAAAGTAGCGCTGAAACCTGTAAAGTCAGATTACCGATGTAAAATGATTCCCTGACTGAAAAAGTGTTGTAAACAAGACATGGGACGAACTAAGCTTTTATTTACCTGTAAAAGATATGCATTCTGTAGCAACTCTTGTATTTCTCTACAAAACTCCGCCTCTTCGGGCGATGTGAGTGCGAAGGTTCCTGAAACACCTCCTCTGGCGCCCAACGAAAATGCAGCAAGCGCATCTTCCCAGTAGTTTATACTTGTTTCTAATGCCTCCATACCTAAAAAAATATGTTAGTACAGTTAATTGTTATGAATTGCTATATACTTAATTTTAAAGTTCCTCACAAGCCTCCTCGTTACCGCTGTCCAATATTTAAGACAAAACTATTAAAAACTAATCTTGGAAAATATTCACCAAGCAGAATATTATCATGTCTGTATTGTATAATTCAAAGGCTGAAAAATCTAAAAACCTCGATATATTTAATGACAGTCATCATACATTCTTCAAAATAATATCTCGGATAGATTAAGTATGATTAATTATTGTTCTTTTCATTATATTTTTCTATTGTTTAATTAATATTTTAATATATAATTCATCCAAGTTTAAATTTTCAAATGACATTTTATAAAATAACATATAATTATAATTGCATCATGTGGTCACACCTATAATAGGAATTATTAATTAATAATTTAGCACGAGCATTGTTTAGATTTAAGACGGATGTATATAAAGTATCGCCTGTTGATGGTTCATAATAAATAAATACATATTTTTTTGAGGCATTTAACCATTTAGGCGGAGATTGAATTCTGTTTGATCCGTAAAACCTAATGGATAGTACAAACATACTGCAAAAGATTGTGCAGTAACCGATTTAAAAAGTTATAATTGCTGCGCAACTTATATCTACAGACCGGAGAAATAAAATATGGAAAGACCTATACAATAAAATAATATATTCGATATACGAACTACCGTATTTTCATTCAATTTTAAAATGGTTTATAGAAAAATTTAATATACAAATTAAATTTTGCGCATTCTTTCTATTGTTACTATACTCTTCTGTGATATATCTAATAACTTTGGACAATTAATATTTTTAATCTATACTAATATTATAAAGCTGAATAGTTTGTTTGTTTAAACGCGCTAATGTCAGGAACCGTTGGTCCGATTTGAAAAATTCTTTCAGTGTTGAATAGTACATTTATCGAGGAAGGCTATAGGCTATATTATATTTTCAAAAATTAGGGATCCTTACTAAAAGTCCAATAATGTAACCCAAGGTGTAAAAAATGACCCGAAAAAATCCTTACACGGCGTGCGCTGCGAAAACTATTGATTATAGAACAAAACAATGTACTACCACTTTGCAGAACGTATAATTGTCTACAAAAAATATCGCGTAACCATATGTCTAACTATTGTAGTTATCTCACAATAAGTGTTTTTTTTATTTTTTTAAATAATTAAAATGCCGTCGCTCCAAAAACTCTTAATTTTTTACCTTGGTATTAATCCTTATCAAAATAAATTACTGCATATTCAAGACGAATTCAATACCTTTTTAGAACTATTTGAATTATTCAATTCGGACGTTTCATTCAAAAGATATCGCGATATTTAAAATGTAAGTAGGTATTAGTGTTGTAGCTAAATATACTAATATTGTTTGATTGAACGCGCTAATCTCAGGAACTGCTGGTCTGATTTGAAAAATTCTTTCAGTGTTGGATAGCCCATTTATCGAGGAAGGCTATAGGCTATATTCATCATGCTAAGACCAATAGGAGCGGAGCACCAATGAAGAATGTTTCAAAATAGGAGGGTTTTGAAAGCAAATCCACGCGGACGACGTCGCGGGCACAGCTAGTCACTTATAAATATTCTGTATAGGTATAAAACATCTATATATATTTAAAAGAAAGTCTTGTTAGTTACACTATAACTCAAGAACGGCTGTACCGATTTGGCTGAAAATTGGTGGGGAGGTAGCTTAGATCCAGGAGACGGACATAGGATACTTTTATCCCGTTGGAACCGGTAGGTGGCGCTGAGATCGGGTTCTAGAATCCTATAATAAAACTACGTTTTAACGGTTTTAAGCGCGGTAATTTTATTTGATTTTGGTTTTTCCGACGTTTCGGCCACTTTTCAGTGGCCGTGATCACGAAAGACAAAGATGTCAAGTGTCAACGAGTATTGTTAAAGTTTTATTGAGCCTACCGCCAAATTGTTAATTTTAATTTTGTTTATGGTTATTATACTCTATGGGAGTCTAATCTAATTTACTACCGCTTCGCAACATGTTATGGCTTGAAGAGAAGAAGCGGCGCAAGAAACTCTTCAGCAAACATGCCTAGCTCTAATAATTTTATATAATATTAAAATGGGTGGAAGGAAAAATAAAAGTAATTATCAGTCAAGTTGGTTTGTGTTCCGTTGTACGCAGAAAGAGCTCACAGTGTCTTGAGGTCTGGCAGCTGGTTTTTGCTGGGTTTGGGTCTTAATAGTTTTGATAATGGGATCCCAAACAGGTGGTACTTGCCAACCATCTTCTCTATTGAAATTTGGGTGTTTTTTGATTTCAATAGCCTCACGCATCGTTCTAGGTATGAAACGATTCTCTTTCGCGAGGATTTGTGGGTTATCGAATCTGATGTAGTGGTTGGGTTTATCCAGCGTGTGTTCACTGATCGCAGACTTCGTAGACCTTGTGTGTTTCATGTCAGCAATGTGTTCTTTTACTCGTGTTTTTATGCTCCTCTTTGTTTGCCCAATGTATGACAATCCACACTCACAATCAAGCTTGTAGACCCCTGCATCCTGGAGTGGGATAT
Organism: Dendrolimus kikuchii; assembly: GCA_019925095.2. Classification (NCBI taxonomy): domain Eukaryota; kingdom Metazoa; phylum Arthropoda; class Insecta; order Lepidoptera; family Lasiocampidae; genus Dendrolimus; species Dendrolimus kikuchii. The sequence continues at coordinate 19,889,661 of CM034390.1, forward strand.
TGCATTTCACAGGTCTCAGAAATTGGGTAATCTTTTTCTGCGGCTTGAAATATGTTTTGATTGAAGCTCGCCTGAGGATGTGGCCAATTCTGTCTGTGACCCCCTTGATGTAGGATAGGGTAGCAGGGCACGACTCAACTGAAGGTGGTTTGGGGCCTTTGTGACGTTGGTGTGGAGTCTTCAGCTGATTGCGTTGTAGAACTCGCTTGACATGCTGAAATTACCGCGCTTAAAAGCGTTAAAACGTAGTTTTATTATGTATACAAGTCGCGAAAACTTAAGAAAAAATTCTAGAATCCTCCTAATCACCTGGACCGATTTTGGTGAATTTGTTTTTGTGTGTTTGAGTGGGCTCCCGGATGGTTTAGATTCACGATTAGAACCGGTAGGTGGCGCTGGGATCAGGTTCTAGATTTTTATTGTTTCAGAGCAGGACAACGTCTGCCGGGGCCGCTAGTAGAAAATAAATAAAACTAACAATAACATTATCACCGTCTTTATAAATAAAACCATACTAAATTCATTCTTTATAAATAGGCTTAGTAGCTAGATTATTATTTACATAAATTATGTACAATTTGCCTAAAGAAATAATGACATACATATCATGAGCCATGCAAATCCTATCAAATTTAAATAAACATAGTGTTCGGCTCCATTTCATATCGGACAGAGTTGCTGTAAGTGGTTTACGGCATCCTTTATTCCAGTGTTAAGGTTTTGGACTGTGCTTGCAATATTTGTGACGGCCTCAGCTAATCGTTCCTCAAGTAAAGATCTCCGTTCTTCTTGAGTTCTCATAATATTCGCAATAGACTCTAATGCTTGAGCCATACGCTCCTCAGCTGCTATCCTTCTCTCTTCAAGGTCCAATGCCCACCTTGGAGGTGGTGTTGGAGATCGAGGAGGTTCATCTGGAATATACCATAAAATAATAAGCATCAAGAGAAGTTATATAAGAACATCAGCCCACTGCTTAGCTCTAACCCCCGATTCTAGGAGAATGGATGGCAACAATATGATGGGTACTCGTGTGAATTAGTAAATATCTCCATGTCCAGATTTTGTGCAATAGTTTCCTTCATCAATTAAGAATTATTAGTCATAAATATAATATGGGTGTGACTTTTGGTTGCCGTCACTATTAAAAAAATATTTTAAATATTAAATAATAATTAATATTTGATATTAGCTAGATACAATTGACTGTAGAAAACTATGTCTATAAATAAAGAATAAGTCTACTTTTATATCATTTCAGGAATTAAAGTATCTATAAATTAAATTTCAATAATACAAGTACATATCCAAAACTATGAGAACAAAGAGGGAACTACCAAACATCTAAACAAATTTGTTTTTTATACCATACAGATTTGTATTGAATAAAAAAATACTTGCCTTCAAGTTTGGAACTGTTAAAAATTGACTGAGTTTTTCTATTACTGTCATTACTGGATTGCATTTTGATGTTTTCTAGTGGTTCTGAGTCTGAATCATCTGATATTGGATTTCCAATAGTGTGATTTGTTATGGATGTATTGTTTAAACCTTCTCCACTGAGTTGCAGGGTTCTTACTTCTAATTCATTGAATGGTATAAATCTAGCTGAACTTCCATCTAAATCATTCTGGAATTTTCGTCTTGCTTTCTTCCTGCATTTATGTCTCCATTCAAACCAGTACTAAAAAAGAAAATCATATCATATGTGATGATTAGGCAGTTTCTCACAACGAATAAGAATATTGTACTAATTACATTTTAACTATGATGAAAGATGGAGGAAAGCTACACATTGGGAATACTGATGTATAATATGGCCATTTCTCTAACACAGAGAGAGTAAAACCCAGTAGTAGGTGTTTAGACCATAGTTGCATATGGGCTGATATTGATAAGTGCCTAAATTAGTTATTGTTTAAGTATGTGCAAAATAAATAGAAACAATAACTCTTCTATTACTTGAGCATTCAAGTGTTTAAAATTTTATTCTTCACACTATGGATATTAAAGTTGCTTGCAAAGTAATACAGCTAGAAACAAGTTAGAGTACCTTCTTCCACCCATCAGGAGTTTTCATCGCACCACCATGGACAGTATTAAGCTTCTTTGCTAAAGAAGCCCACTTTTTTCTAGTTTCTTGATGAGAAATCGGTGCACCAGGTATCAGCCCTTTCGACATTTCTCTGTTTTCCTCTAAAAATTTCATTAATATTTCTAATTGTTGCTTCAAAATGCGTCGTGGAGGAGCCATCTGAAAAATCATAGTAAGATTTATTTTTAACACTGTAAGTAGGTAACCTAAAATGTTTACTTGTTAAATACTATTAATATTATTTAACATTTATTTACCTTTTAAAATACGATTTTTAAAATAACAAAACAAACTTAACGTTTAAATATTATTAACATCCCGCGCGATTTGTTTGACACGAGCAATCTCTTTCAAATTGCAATAATAAAAAGCCATTGATTTATAAACAAAGGGGACATGTAATGGCGACCGTTCTTATTGCTTGAAACGCGCTTCGCTCAAAAACATTCTTAAGGAACAAGACAGAATCATACATTTTTTAAATTATAATTTCTACTTAAAATATCTAGTTATTGTAGGTGAGTACAGAATTGTATCTCTTGATTGATAGCAATTAGCAATAGTTGAAATAGGTATACAAGATTACGTCAATTTAGCATTTTTTCCACCGGTCACTCGGTACTCTTCACCTGTAGATGGCGCTGAAAAATGTAGTCACATGTGTACACTACTGCCATCTGGTGTTAAGTAGCAATGCAAGATTGGTACTCAATGCTAGATGGCAAGACTTAATAAATTATTTTAATATTAACATTTTAAAACAATTGTTTATTGAATTCGTGTAACGGAACTAAGTGGTGTTAAGAGTTTTTAATTATGTTTTTGTAGGGTGATTGTGATTCCTGTAATATTATTTTTTCTTTTATGATTCAAAGAAACTGAACAGTACAGAAAAACATAGTTCGGTCGACAGAGGACACTTTTACGATGGCGGTTAGTATTGAATTAAATAAATGTCTCTGTTGGGCTTAAGCCTCCTTGTTTTATTCTGCGAGGCAGTAATGTCTCATAAGGACGCCGCTGAACGAGAAATGGAGAGAGGTGCGCATGCGTCCCGTGGGAACCGACGTCAGTCGGGGCCCCAGAGACGCAGGTATGCGCAAGATCTCCCGTAATACCGCTGCAGGGGTCCTCCAGCATCTGGGGAGCGGAGGATCAAACCCCTGTTGACGAAGTGAGTCTTCCCTGTTTCCCGGGGCATTCTCAAGCACTGATGCGCAGGATCAGCGATCGAACTACGTTCTAAGTCTCAGGCTCTTCCTACCATAAGCGCGGAACACATGGGAGGAAGATGGTTTTAGGGAGTATTAGCACATGGGTTACCTCTCCACATAGAGGGGGGTACCTTGCCGAGTCCCTACACATGCCGGCAATCGACTTTGTTATCTGCGCTATCTTCAGTGGATAACTCTCTTTGCTTTGGTTTCATCCCAGTAAAGGACCCAGTAGTATAATACGAAATGTATTTCCCCTGCCTCAAAAAAAAAGGTACCATCTGCCAAACTTATTTAAGAGGGATCGACAGGTTACATACGTCTGTAATATCTTTACCAGATATCTTCACAAATTTTCCATTAGTATTACCACGGAGTAAAACAGCGGAAAATCCCACCTAAAAGTTCAACAACAATTATTTCATTATCGTCATTTTTTATGCGTTTACATCAATATTTAAAATATCTGTTAGTATCCAATTTAGCACATTTAAACTATAGATAGAACCTTTTTGTATAATTTGTAAACATACCTAACTAAAGGTTTTAAAGCCGCGTTACTAGGTAATTTAAAATCGAGGCTACAAAATATATATACATTAGGGTGGTCCTTATTTAGGGTTTGTCCGAATTTTTTTTCACGATAGTCCTAAATCGGTTTTAATCTATTAAAAAAAATTCATGCCAAGTTATAGCTCTTAATTTTAATTTTAAGCCGGCCCCTCCGATAACCAAATTTTTAAATGGAAATAACAGGGGAAAAAATCTGTTATTACTTTGGAATTTTTTGCGTCATGAATGGATGAACAGATCATGGCGACAAACAATAATTCTTGTAGAAAATTTAACGCTCTATAAAAAAGGTCTCTTATGATTTTTTGCTAACTCTAACGGTTTCTAAGTTATTTAAAGTCATAGTTGAAACTTAAGTCAATTTTACGTTTTTTTTTAAAGTAAAATCTGATAGAGGGCGGCATAATCAGTTTCTAAAATGATCTTATCCCGAGATGTAAATTTGGGACTAGACTTTATCAATATTTTTACCAATTAAAATTAGAACGTTTTGATAATTTCCAAAAAATATCTTGTGTATTTTAAAATTGGAAAAAATAATTGAAACTCACGACAGTTCAAAAATTAGAGAAAAATTAATGTAACTATAATTTTAGGGTCACGGTTACTTTGAAAGTTTTCTAAGCAAAAAGAAAAAAAAACCATTGAGATTAAGAATTATTATCCTTTTTTCATTATTAAATCATTAAACGACGGTAGAAATAGAAAAATCGTAAAATTGACTTAAACTGCAACTATGACCTTAAATAACTTAGAAACCGTTAGAGTTAGCAAAAAATCATAAGAGACCTTTTTTGTAGAGCATTAAATTATCTACAAGAATTATTGTTTGTCGACATGATCTGTTCATCCGTTCATGACGTAAAAAATTCCAAAGTAATAACAGATTTTTTCCCCTGTTATTTCCATTTAAAAGTTTGGTTATCGGGGGGGCCGGCTTAAAATTAAAATTAAGAGCTATAACTTGGCATGAATTTTTTTTAATAGATTTAGAACCGATTTAGGACTATCGTGAAAAAAAATTCGGACAAACCCTAAATAAGGACCACCCTAATATACATATATTATACATAATATAATCTCGTATGCATTATTTTATTGAAGTTTCGTTGTACCTAATCTTTATTATAAAATTTTAAACATGTCGTGTCTTGAACTATTGAATATTGAAGCTATTAAAAAAAACAACTGGAATACACTATATAAACGATGGAGAACACGATGCATTTTTTTAGATTTCTTGTATTTGTTCGGGATTCACGTAGAAACTACTGGGCCGATATCGATGCGGTTTTCGCTGATCGACAACAAATTCTTAAACTTAATATCTGCGCTACTTTTTAGCCTGAGAATTCCGCGCGACTTTTCTGGTAACTATTTAAAATGGCCAGAATGAAAAAAAATGCGATTTTGTCACTGGTCGATAGCAAATTTTATGTAATAAAATGTGTGGTTCTTTTTATCCTGGGAATAAAAATCCAGGGAACGATAATTTAAGTCGTTTTTGAAGTGTTGCGACACTTTATATTCCCGGAATCTTTCCGGGAGTGTTTTAAAGACATAAAGGTTAGCGGATCGGATCTGTTTGATATTAAAACAATATATTTTGGGACTTTTTATGTTCCCCGGGATAACCAAACATCAAAACCACGTGATATTAGAACTTGCTTAATATGACAGTTCCTATGTTTATTAGAAATCTGCAATAGAACAGATTAAGTTATGTATGTCTTTAGTAACGTTACTTATCCTGGCTTTTCACGGGAATCTTCGGAATTCATGTAATTTCTTACTAAAACATCCGTTGCCCTGCTGAAAGTACCCTTTGATTTTAAATACTGGCAAAATAACTGTAATCTACGTTACCCGTTAAGCGTGGATGAAGTCGCGGGCAAATCCTAGTTAACGATATTAGTGTAGTTGACTGATTAAAGTACCTAATTATTAATGCAAAAAAAGCATAGAAAATCAGACGGACATTGTCTTTGTAGAATATGTAAGTATAAAAATGGAATGTTCAATGCATTTCTCATCTGTGTAGATTATAATGGTCAAATACCTATACAGATACGTATGCGGAAGAGTCCATGGACCTGCAGACCATTCCACAAATGAACGATAAGGGGCCAATCTAAATAATGGAGCAATTTAATCAAAAGTATTTAGAATAATAGCTGCCGACAATTTATTCCACTCCTCGCTTAGTCGACGGAATAGTTTTCTGACAATCAAGTGTCAGCTTTAGTGCTTACGAAACAACCTACTTCAGTTAAGAGACCTTAAAAAATCTGCCAAGCGAGTCTCGGTCCACACAAATTGAAGAGTACCGTAGTAACGATGAATATACTTTTGTTATTTGGCTACGGAATACTAAAAAAATCATAATCGGAAATACCTTATATCTCAAAATCGACTCAACGAATTTTTGTAAACAATTTTTATGATTCAAGGCCTATGAATTTTTTATATTTTTTTTAAAAACGGAGAAATCTTTTTAAGACTTTTGAAAGCAAATATTTCACTCACTACCTTTTGACCTAAATAAAAGAGTTTATATTGAGATCCCACACAACTATGAATGTATAAAGATTTTTTTACATTCCTTTGTTACTTGTATGGCAGCTATACCTTAGTACATTTTAAATATTTCGCGACTTCACTACATCATTGTATAGCGGCATAGAATTCATCTCCCTGCCGAATTTCAGCTATAGTATTTTTGGAAAAAAAGGCTGTCACATACCTTGTCTTTGAAGTGAAACTTCTTTAGAATCGTTGTCGTTTGAAACTCGATGAAATGAAAAAGCGACACCAAAAAGCGATAAACACATAAAATTCAACCTTATTTAATTCGAAATAAAACACATTTCTCTTTATCTGTTAGTATTAATTTTCACTTTAAATAAAACTTAAAGATTTCAAATGAATTTTAGCTCTATCTGTATATACTTAAGGCAAATATTCTTTTATACGTATCAAAGGAAATTGTGCGTAACAGTGCATTGAATTTTCAACTTTATGCTGGTGATTTAAAGTGAAATTTAGATCGAATTATTAGGCATAAGGGTCATAATTCCTAAAAGTACAAAATACGTTTATTATAGAATAGAAATGCGAAAATTCTTCCAACTAAAAACAGATAAACATATAAACCTATATGAGATATGATATGAGATACGAGTTTTACATTGTGCAGCATTGATTAGAGGGTCTATAAAACCGATGATTAAACATAGGTCCACTTTGGACCGAAATAAAAGTGATAACAAAATTTTGAAGTAAAACTTCTTTAGAATCGTTGTGATTTGAAACTCCATGAAACGAAAAAGCGACACAAAGAGATAAGCACAAATCTATAGGACTAAGCCTGCGAGAGAATGAGATAGAATATATTATATTTAATAATTTAAACATTATATGCTCATACAGATAGACTTGGAAATGTTTTGAAGTAAAACTTCTTTAGAATCGGTGTGATTGAAACTTGATGAAACAATAAAGCGAAAGGAAAAGGCGACACCAACCATTAGCTACTCATTTTGGTAATTATGTATTGTTTGTATAGAATAATTTTAACTTAGGTAATTTTGGTCACTTTAGGTAATTTTGGTAGTTTTGGTAGTTCTAAGCGTTGTAGTTATAATTATGTTCGCCTGTATATTCTCTGAAGTTTATTTCTACTGCGTGTGAATTGCACACACACACGCGCACACACACAAACACACATTTTATTTCTTACTACATACATTTTTGGATAAAAATTTAGTTAAATTGTGTCTTTAGATGATTAAAATAAAACATTTTCATATCTACCTTTAGATGTCGCTTAAATTACCTAAGACACTTAAACATCATTAAATAGTGTAATACATTGCAAAAATCCTGTTTATGATATACAATATGATCTTCTAAGGAAAAACAATGTATATATACAGAGGAGACTGACGAATTCATAAGGCCCTAAAAAAATATAATACTATAAATAAGGACAGGCTGTGGTGACATAATACGTATAGGTTCACCATAAAAAAGCCCTTTTAAATAGAAATGAATTAAAAAATTATACATTTGTAATATTTTCTTAAGTTTTCGCGACTTGTATACATAATAAAACTACGTTTTAACAGTTTTAAGCGCGGTAATTTTATTTGATTTTGGTTTTCCCGACGTTTCGGCCACTTTTCAGTGGCCCTGATCACGGAAGACAAAGATGTCAAGTGTCAACGAGTATTGTTAAAGTTTTATTTAGCCTACCGCCAACTTGATAATTTTAATTTTAATTTTGTTTATGGTTATTATTTACTCTATGGGAGCCTAATCTAATTTACTACCGCTTCGCAACATGTTACGGCTTGAAGAGAAGAAGCGGCGCAAGAAACTCTTCAAGCGATAACATGTTGCGAAGCGGTAGTAAATTAGATTAGGCTCCCATAGAGTAAATAATAACCATAAACAAAATTAAAATTAACAAGTTGGCAGTAGGCTAAATAAAACTTTAACAATACTCGTTGACACTTGACATCTTAGTCTTCCGTGATCACGGCCACTGAAAAGTGGCCGAAACGTCGGAAAAACCAAAATCAAATAAAATTACCGCGCTTAAAACCGTTAAAACGTAGTTTTATACATTTGTTTTCAAAAGCATTATTTTTCATTTATTTAAAAGCAAGCTATGGACGAAGCCTTAGTATCTCCAACGCTAAACCACCTGTGTTTCTTTCCAAGGAAGCGGGCTCGAATCCAGGTAGACGAAATATGTATACGGCTTAGGCAATTTTCTTTTAACAAATTAGTTATATGTTTGGTAACTTGGATGGTAACTCCACTGAAGCGCCTGGGACAATCCGGAAAATATTAAAATTTTGAACAGAATAAAAAATATAAGGCTATTCGCAGTTTGATCAAATTTTACTAATTCTGTTCAACATTACAGAAGAGAAAATTTACTTTTACTTTATATTGAAAAATTATAATAACATTAAATATTATAAGTTTACTAAGCCTTTTTCAAGTTATTTCCTTTATAACTTTAATGTTGTATTTTTTCATTTATAATCACATATTTATGTCCTATTTAAATAATATATAAAAATAACTTTAAAACACTATAGTTGCCAATTTTAGGTGAAATATTAATTAAATTCTCTTCAAAACTTTAATCAATGTATCTGGGTATAAGGCACCTACATTATATCCTGACATTTAACAGTTGGAATTAACGGCAAAGAATCCCATTGGGGATTCCTCTGTTCGCCGTCGCCGGTGTGGAGTTGTGGGGTAAGCTACAGCCCCGCAACGCGCAATGTCCGCACGCCAGCCGCCTGGCAGTGGCGTCATTCGAGCGTGGTCTCCGGTCGGCCTCCCGCCAGCCAGTCCAGCGATAACTCCGCACTGCGGCGGTGTCTTGTATCTTCGCTCTTCTTGAATCTCAATTATTCGACCAGTCATCGGCTGTCAATAATAACCGTGGATACAATATCAATTCTTAATATTACTTAGACAGTGATTCATAAGAAGTGTATGTGATTGGAATAATCGCGAATCTTGTGAGGTTTCCGTTAAGGTTTTACCGCTTGGCCTATATTGACGCCAAATTGTATCTTTTGACAGGTAAGAACTGAAAATACATGTTCTATGAACATATTTCATTGTTTTATGGATTCTATGTTTATTTCTTATGAGTTTTCCTATTAATGTTTCCGAGAAAATTATAGTTTAGACAACATTTAAAAACTCACTAACACTCACGTTTCTTGTCGTCTTCGCCGCTATTTTTATGAAGCAATTATTTTTTAATAGACCTTTACGTTTTTAGTAATAAAATTTTCACATAAGAACTAAAATAATAAAGTCCTCATGGTTTCAATAATAAAAGTGAACATTTCTATTGTACCCAAGCATGCATGGTCTTCGGTTTTGTGTCAATGGAAACCATGATATTCCCACAGAGGAGGTCCTCCTAACACGTTTCTTGAAAACCGGTTCACTCGAGAACACTCTGAGACTTATGCAATAGTTCAAGCAACGAATTAATTCCCAAAGTACATTTGTACTAAGAATAGTCTAAATTTGTACTAGCATTTCATAATTAAACAATTCGTCTTTACTTGATTAAGTACAGTAATAAAACTAACGTGGGACAAACTATTCAATTTAATTTATAAAATAAATTTAAGAAACCAATAAAAACAACACAAACAAATCATTTAACTCTAAATTATGACCTCAGAGATAAAAGCTGAATAATACAAGGACACGGGAATATAACAATATCTCAGATACACCCAAATGTTATCGCATCTGAATATTAAGTATGATTTGAATTGAACAAAGTTTCCTTCATTCTATTATAACATTTGTTGAAGTTCAGTATGTACGTGAACAATATAAATATGTGCGAGCTTATCCGTGAGCTGCAGCTGCAATTCGACATGTATACGGATGACAATGCAGATTGTGTTACACACATTGTGTCCAAATTTAAAGGTAAACCCACATTCGCGGAAACCGAAATCGTTAACAATTGCCTATAATACCACACAAAAAACTTTGAATTGAGTTTTAGGACCGGTAAACATTCTATACAAGTTTTTTTTTAATGCTTGTATATTAAAATATATTTATTCTATGCAAGCATTAATGAATAGCGTGACTTCTGAATGGAGTAATGACAAATAAAACAAAATTTTCTCCGTGTAATGTACAGTAACATTTTATTGTAACCTTTTATAATATGTATGATATAATTTTTAGGAACACGTCAGTCTAGAAAGTACAAGCCTGCCACAAGAGTCTACTACTAGAGTATCTACATAAGAATTATTCTTCATTGTATGTGTCAGATTAATTCTAAACCTATCCAGGCTAATAACCCGTGGCTCCATTTGTGGAATCTGTGAGTGTGAAACTCTGTTAACACTCCCAAGTTCTAATATTCAGGTTCAAGTTTTGAAATTGGTTTATTATCAGAGTAAACATAGCAACAGCTTGGACTATTACTGAATGCCGGCAAAGTTAGGTCGTCGCGTCAGCAGCGACCAATTGGCGTCGTGCTATCGATCTGCGAGAGCATTTCACCGACGTCATTTGTAGTTCGATACACTGTCCACAAATTAAAGTAAACATCTAATTTGTGTCAGACTTCTTGTTGCTGTTGTATGCTATAAGAGCATTGATTTAACATATTTTCAGTAGGCAAATGTCTGAATGTGTCGTTACATATCATTTCACACTCGTTTAAACAGTCTTAAGTAACTTTTCAATTTGGTACAGACAATTATACAATAGAAATTATATTAAAACATCGGCTGCAGCTAAGATAATTTCACGATGAAGTAAGACAAAGACAGAAATTAGACAAAAGCAATTAAACTTTGTAAATGTGGTGTAATGATGACACTATGCTCAATTACCCACACTTCAATGTTGATAATAGGACCGGTTAATTGTATTTCGCATCCGTCTTTCAAGACAGTCTTCGTGCAGACCCTCAATTCATATTTACATTTGCTATAAATAGGCTCCATTAGTAAGATTACGCAGGCCCTCTAGAGAAGACAGCCTAAATTGCCTCCATCACGTCCGCGTCGCCTCCGTTGCTAGTTGCCCATTTCCGTCCTGCAATCGCCCTGTCGCCGCTACTAATATGCACCCATAAGTACAGTGCACTAATTTAAATCAACATCGGTTAGAGTTTACTGACCTATGAAACGCTTATAAAACCTATTAAACCAAATATGGAGTTACACAAGTTGGATTGTTGGTAAAAATAGATTTACACCCGCTGTCTTCTTATTAATTGAAATTCTGCGTGCTTTATGAATAAAGAAATGTTCAATTGTCACGCAAACGCTTCCGTGAAAATATTTAAACGATCTTTTACGAATTAACTAATTAAAAACTACGATTAACTGTTATATAGAAAGATTTTTGTTTGATTTTCCATTTTAATTTGAAGTTTGAGAAGTAGCAACTGCTAAAAAAGGAAAATGCTATAATTATATTATATAATTAATTCATGTTCGTGCCTACCCCGCAAGGGAACTGGCGTGAAGTTATGTATGTATGTATGTATAATTAATTCATGAATTAATTACACAATAATTTTAAATATCTATAAAACATATACATATGTTAATAATAAAAATACACTGCATACCATAGGTATTAGTTTACTAACATTTTTTAATTTCGTAATTTCTAGTTTATCAAATTATACCATAGCCCAATGATAATGCCCGGGTAAGTTAATCGATGCGTAAAATGCGACGATGCGGGTTTAAGACGTAATATTTTATCAAAAAATGAAACCTTTCATGAGATATTTGATACGTTACTCAGAATTTATTTACAGAATATATTAATTTCAATTTAATAGCGCTTACACGCCGCCCCCGTTATGAAATTTACACGCGTATAAATCCACGAACCCCAAAAGCTTGGCTGGCCTACTTAGCGATATACAAGCACAGCGGAGACATTTTGCGACGCAATAAGTAGGCGTGATGTTGGCTGGAAAATTGCGCCAATTTTTAGGGTGGGATCGTAGAACCACCCTGTGAAACATAATCAGTTAAATGGTAGACATAAGGAAAAATGGAATCTTCAAGACGCCATTAAAATGTTTCTACATAGTTATACCATTATTCTGTTACACATTTAGATTATCCGTTATATTTATTTAAATGATAGGTAAGTCCAGCAAAATTTAAATCATTAACATTTCCAATTAATCTCCTAACAAGTCAGTAGCAATCTTATGGAATAGAATTTCTTAATATAAAGTTAAATATAAATAGGATTAATAATGATGAAAGATAAGCACGTCTTATCCTACTTTGAAAGAAAAATATCTAAAGTAAATTTCCGTGAACTAGCTGTGTTGGCGCACGAGTCGGATAAGGAAAAATAGAGGGTAAGACCTGTTTAATGGAAATTAATTTCAGTAAATTAAAGAAATGTTAAAAGACAGTTGTGAACTTCGACTGGAAACAACTTAGTATTTTGTTGCCAATTTTAATTTAGATTATTCAATATCGTTCAAAGTAGCTCATTTCGAATAATAACAATGAAGTGGCATACACTTATATTCGAAACGAGTAATAACTGACTAAACATAACAGCGCTAGTAGCGTTCTAAACAAATAATTATATTAAGTAATATATAACACAAATAACTATAATAAATGTTGAATATAGAATATATTGGTGAAAGTAATTTAAGCTAAGTACTTAGTTTTTAACATCAATTATTTATAATCATTAATCTGATGAATGCAGTATAACTTGTTTTATATAAGTATTTAAAGAAGTGTTAAAGTTAGGCCAAAGTTATTTACAATTAATATTAGTAAATTTATTATTGCTTACATTTTTATTGCTTCAATAATAAGACAAGTTCAAAATTATGAGAAGGTGGACAGTTCTATTAAGCTGAAACCTTTTTATATCTATGACTACATCATTTGAACTGGGCAAATGTTGTCCTTCCAATTCGCACGGAATGAGGTCACGTCGCACAAGTAAGGGCGAAAGGGGAAAATAAAAAGCTTTTTTTACTATTCAGTTTTAACAAAATGTCACATTCTACTATTGTTCATAGTGTGGGAATTTAATATAATTAGCTAAATATATGCGTAGATATTTGATAAGATATTAATTTAACGCCGTCTGCTGCATTGTTGTGGTGGGGAAAGCAATTATTCACGTGCGATAGGCAGTAAAGCGTAACGGCGAGTTGTCACAACAATCAACGAGGTCACGGCCCTAAGCCAAGACTCAGGTTGTAGTCTGGTGGAAGTGGTTGATAAGGGGCTGAACGGAGGGCGATTCTCGTGTTCGTATGCAAGCCGCGCGGTGGTGGCGCGATCGATACGCGCCCGCGCGACGCCTCCCTCGCGAGTACGACTAAGGTACGAGTCTGCTACAACAAATACACTTGAGTTTATTAAATTCCTTCTGAGACTTTCCGCTTCTAATTTTAGAAATCCGGCTGAACTTTTAACTTGATAGACACTTGTACCTCTTTTGTAATGTACCAAATTAAAACGATCATAAGCCCTTTTTAACAATATACTCCTTCTAGAGCTTTCCATGCCGCTTCGCTTACGTTAAGTTTGTATTTGAACTCCAGGAAATTATCCCAGTTTAGTAGAATAAAATGTATCTTATGTCTATCGCATTTATAGAAAGGATATATAAATATAACAAAGTTCATAATACGTAATTATTTCATTATCAAAGTAGGCGAAAAAGGACCAAGCAACTATCTAAATAAAATTACTTACACACATTTGATATTAATATGGACAGATCATTAAAAGTTCTGGCTATGACATTGAAATTTCTTTAAAGATAGTCGCCCTTACTTATAATAATCTCGTTAAGAAACGATTAGGCATCTCTTAAGTAAGAGAATCAGAATCAGACCCTAATCAATAAATATATTTTTTTTCACTTATAAACGTGTATTACCTGTTGTTTCCCTAAGAGGAGTACAGATAAACGATATTTAAACTATTAACGTAGGTTGAACCCAAAATATTCGACTAAAGAGGAATTTATGGATAAGATTTTCACTAATCAGTGGCTGAGCAGTTTCTTTAAATTTAAAAAACGATTATAAGTAAGGCCCAGTATGTTTAGCAAAGTTTTCTTACAAATTCCGGTATTGACAATGAATTGGGAGTTATTTGCAATTGTAATTGACTACCGCGGCGTGTACTGGCAGTTTGTGTACATTATAAGATAAAACGATGACATCATCCATGGCAACGACCAAGGGACAGAATAAAAAAAGTTATAAAAACCGTGTTGTCATGGACGGAACAACAGGCGTGATCAGCTACAGATGCCAAGTTTCCTATGTTTTACTATTGATTTGCCTTTCTTCCTGGTTAAAATTTGAAATAATCTCCATATGGGTAATGTAATTTTTCTACCAAAAATGGATACCTATATATTAAGAAAAAAAAAATCCAATTGTGAAACGCCATAAACGCGTCAGTTATCAGTAGGATCAAAATACGAAATCATGTAGCATAATGGAATATAGGAGCCCCGAGCCGGGTATTAGGCATCAGAACGGCAGTGACCGCGTGACCCTGATCTTGGCGGAACTGGCTCACTAGTGACCTTCCGTGACACATGAGAAATCAAACAGAAATAATTCAAACCTACCATTAAAGGGCGTAAATAAACATATTACTGAGAACATGTCTTAAATATCGTTATTATCATCTCTGCCCCTAGTCTCGTCTCAACTGAGAGATTTATTATGTAAAATCAAACTTGATAGAATCGCTTGACATTACGCGTGGGTTGTATTTTATATTATACTCTGAATATCATTAATATGTTTACTAATAACACGTAGGTATTATAAGGTAATAAATAGGTATATCATAGTTAATAGATTTACTTTTTATTTTTAATCTATAATTAAAATACATATAATCGAATACAATAAAAAAAAACTTAACTTATTTGTATTGTATTCTACCCATAGTCCTGAATACTGAGCCCAGATCATCGTCTTCTATGGGTAAGGTGCCCAGAAGGCTGGCTACGTTCCCTCGCTGGATCGCCATACTGATCCGTTTCTCGAGGTAAGCACCAACCCTCTGATCACCTGAAGAGTCAATGAGTCGTTCTGATAAATTTTGGTAGAGTCTTATGGCCTCAGGACCCCATGGTCCAAGCGTCTCGACAGCAAACGGCACAAAAATATAACTCTAACTGAGGGTTGCATATTTGCGCCGCTTGAGTGATTCAGCTGTTTCCGCCGCCGAACCGGTTGATCTAGACAGCCGATCTGATAGATTTACTTGTCTAGTTTATTTATATAGCCCCTCTTTACGGGTACGAAATGCGCCAACTGTTTACTAATAGCTTAATGCACTTCCAATGCCTGTCTGACCGACATCAAAGTAGGGTTATCAGATCACAAAACAAAATTCCAGCTATTTGAAGAAAAATCCGCATTTTCATGTAAAGATGTAGGTAATTAAATAATTGTCCGTTACACTTACATCGATGAAATTATTAATTCAAATGCGACGTGCATGTGAGTAAGCGCCATGTAGGTATACATAGTATCTTGTTTACAAATTATAATCGTAGTGGCTAACACATAATAATTATATTGTTTCAATATTAATACATTTTTAAATAATATTTCATTATTTTATTTCTATTTAGCTTTACACATTATAGAAATTCTGGGCGGTTTAGAATTTCATTCGTATACCGAAAAAAGAACTAAAATAGACATAATACCGAACATATTTGAAAAAATGTCGACTATGGCAATCCTAAATTGAGGGCTGCTGCGGAAGGGCGGAATATATTGTTACGAATTTGTAGGATGTAAATTCGAAAATAACATATTTGAAAAAATGTCGACTATGGCAATCCTAAATTGAGGGCTGCTGCGGAAGGGCGGAATATATTGTTACGAATTTGTAGGATGTAAATTCGAAAATGCCGTTGGAATTATCATAAAGTTTATTAGAAGTATACACACGTAATTCACAGTTGTTACAAGTAACGCCGAATACAACAAAACAAAACCATAGGACAGAAAAATCCTTATCACATAAGTCGCGCAAAGTTCCTCGTTATAAGATACTCGCCCCGAAAGTGAAACTAGGTAACGCCACGTTCGCAGTCAGAACACGATTGGCGCATTTTCCGACTGACCGTCCCTCATTCATTTGTAAATTAGACATGATCTCCTAGCAACATGCCGCTCACTGGTTCTTGAAATTGTTAAATGGTCAGCTTATGGCTTGTAAGAATTCGCATTAAATACTAACAGAGGAAAGAATGTTTTATAACGGCTTTCGGCGGCGTGAACAAAGAGATTAGCACGAACAGTAGATCACTTAAATTCAAAGGGGGTAATAAGACACCTGCAAAGGATTAGTATCGGCTTGCAACAATATTTTATTGGAAAAATATAAAATAACTTATGCTTACCAATATTATAATTATTTACGTGTAAATATGCCTTCATAGTACATACATATAACAAATATGATTTCGTGTACCGAAAAGTTTGCTATATAAATTAGAAGTATGAAGCTAATTTGAATGCGTAACTCAACTGCAAGTGGTTGTATTTTTACTCGTTTATCCGAACACAATAACTTACGATAGATCGACTTTCCATTGTGGGTTATTTATGAGGCATTGTAGGCCACCACACGCGCGCCTAGATCTGGATCCAGATTATGATATCCAGTAAGTACAAACATGGAATACGTTATGTACCTGTACAAAATATTTATTTTTCATTTTCTAATATGAACTATGAAAGATATTATAATATGGAGGAATTATATAAAAGTTATCGATAAGATGATTTATATTCTTTACGAAAATCAAGTGTAATTGTACCTGGTACACATTTTGCGGTAAAACTTGATGCGTGAGACTGAACATGCTACATGAATGATGAATTTCAATTAATAAATGAACAGGATACTTACTATAGCTACGTCACATTCATGGCTGAACAAGTCTAAATTGCACAAACATTGTGTGCGTTGGCAGTTATTTGCTGGTAATTGTTTGCCCGCATATGTTCGAATGTCCCTATTTTCCAAATGGAATACGTTTTCTATTCAAAGATGTGGAAGGTTTAGGTTTTCTAATATATTACCCAATACTCTTCATTAGGAAATTCGGTCGGACTCTGTAGTTGTGTAGACTAAGCCTTTGTCGGCCTACCTCACTGCAGCACGAAGACTCCAGGTTCGATTCCTGGCATGGTAAATTTCAGAAACGAACTTTCCGTTATATACTATTGTCTGGGTATCTGAGGTCGGCCCTAAGTGGTCCGTTGTAAATTACCTATAACACAAGCGTAACTTGCTTAACTTGGGAATATACAACTTTTGCGTTTGTTTGCCATTTATTATTATTTATTACTATGTATATATTTACTAACAATTACAATAAACTAATACACTACTACTACACACTATACACTACGATTACAATAAACTAATACTACAATAGAATAACAAAAAATCCTTTAAAATTTGTTATCTGATCTTATGTACTAAAAATAACTCAAAACAAACTGGCAAATTCTATTTCCATAGTTTAAATCCTGCCTAGAATTACATGCATTCTTCATCGAATATATGTACATAGTCTTGCCATAAATATTGCAACAAAGATTTTTATTTTCCTATTGCAAATAACATTTATAAGTTTTACAGTGTGTTAGTTTAATACATAAATATAAAACAATTTAAAATATAAAAAGCTTATTCGAAGTGGTCTCCATTGGCTGCAATACAGTCCTTTAAACGTTGAGGCCAGTTATCAATAGAAGCCCGCACTCTTTCCATGGGAAAATTCTTCACTGCCAATCGTATGGATTGTTTTAGGGACTCCAAATTATCATGCCGTTTAGAGCAAGCCGTACTCTCTAAAACTGACCATAAATCATAATCCAGCGGATTAAGATAGGGACTAGACGACGGCCAGTCTTCAGCTCTGATGAAGTCCGAAACGTTCGTTTCCAACCAAGACTGCGTGGACCGACCTTTATGACCCAGCGCCGAGTCTTGCTGGAAGGACCATTCTTGGTTATTGAACATGGTGTTGTTAAGGGGCTTAACTACCTTCTCAAGAGTGGTATCTTGATACACTTGTGCCGATGTTTTGATATCTTTTTCACAAAAATATGGCTCAGTCACTCCTTCATAGCTAACACTCCACCAAACCATCACTGAAGACGGATAAGGGCCACGTTGTACTCTCGTGACTAATTGAGAAGCTTCCTTAGACCTTTGAGCATAAATACTGTCATTTTGTTTGTTAAAATGTTGCCCAATTGTAAAAATTTTCTCATCCGTAAACAAAATTTTTCTGTGACCTCCCTTTTCGTACCGCTTCAGTAGTTGTTTCGATTTTACCACCCTATTCTTTTTTAAATTATGAGTTAAGAAATGACCAGTGAGTCTCTTATAGGCTACAAGTCCCAAGTCATCTTTTAAAATACGCGACATGGTTCTAGATGATATCTTCAACTCCCGAGATAAAATCTTTTGCTTTCGGACAGGATTTCTTCGAATTATTTCCCTTACTGCTTTGCCCACCTTTTTCGTACGAACACTACGTGGACGGCCAGATCTTTTTCTGTCACAAACAGAGGAGGTCTTATTGTACCTATTAATAGTCCGGTACACAAACATTTGACTAATACCAAGCGTATGGAGAGTTTTAAAAATTGTATTTGGCTCCATACCTACTTTGTGTAATGCAATCACAGCGATTCGGTTCTCTTTATCGCCCCACTCCATTTTAATATCGCAAAATGTTGTACAATGTATTGGCGCCAAAATGAGAAAACACAATGAACAATCATATAAAAATGACAGATTCCAAATTCAAATGTAATATTTTGTTTCTTTTTAATTATAACAGTGTTTATGGCCAGACTACGTATATTAGTTTTACCTGAAATTTTTTATCTCAAATCGATTATTCACCAAAGGGATAATATTTTATCTTTCACAAAAGATTTCTCCGCGTATGTATACCTGGATGCATTCCCCTATTTCTTTGTTATTTTTTGTAGTACGGCCATCGCTCCCTGCTTCGGACGGCCCTTTGGGCGAACAATTATAACAGCATAGGGAGCGAGATGCAGCTGCTATGCCAACAAAAAAACTTTCATTTTTGACAGAGTAAGTTAGTAGGTCGCAAAATATTTTTGCTAAAGCTAATGTAGTGTAGTACAGATAATATGGATTTATTTTTTCCTATCACAAACTTGCCTGGAGCGGCTGCTTCACATAGTACCTAAGTGTTACTCAACGTAAAACGCAATATACATTAACTTTCTTCTTAGACACCCGTTGTCGGCGACATGAGCTCACTTCTACAGTTTTCTACTTCATGTATTCATGAAGTAGAAAATTGACACTACTGTGTTAATTCAGTAGTCTCACTGGTTAATCTTTTTCATCAGTACATTTTTATTATAATTTACACCAACCATAAGTTTATTTTATATGCTGAGATGTGATGTTATTTAGATTGCTTCGAGTGTTTACTTTAAATAAAGTGTGAGAGGCTGCTCGAGTTCATGGCCACTGAAACAATCGATTGTCGAGAATTCGCTGAGCTCCGTGCGTACCTACAAGCTCCGGTAGCTGGGACGCGTTTAGCTAGCCTTGACCAAATGTAAAGTAATGTCGCCAGTTTATATTTAATTTCAATCTCGTCTACCGCGACAGTTTCGAAAGAGAGAGTTATATCACATTGATGCAATGAACACTTTATTGCTTACAATAATTATACTACGAGTTCCGCAGTGAGTTTGTATGTTTCTTTTTCCTACTTTAGCCTAGATCCGTCACATGACACTTCTTAGTGGAAAATAGAAGTTTTTCGGAAGTTATTAGATTGTGTAGCAATAACCTTATGATAGAAATATGCTAATAGGTCTTAAAAGATGGTCGTCTAATAGAAACTCACGGGAAATGAATTTGAATCACACACAATTTGATATCACAGCCATGAAACAAAGAAATATTAGTGCAAAGTAATTCAGAAACAGCTATTCGCAGCAGCTTTCTGTTTCGAGAATAAGTGTTATTATGTTGTCTTGGTTGCGTTTATTAAGCTCGGTTATATTAATTACATTGAATAAACAAGCGGTTATCATGACCGCGCGAGGAAATTAAATAAACGCACTTGAACGCCTCTTAGTGGTCACTTCTCGTTACAATGTGAGGAATTTTAAATAAAAGCCCCAGCTGCACCATTGGATTATTGTTGTAATTACTCAAATGCATACAAATTTTCATAAATGACCTTTGTAATCAATACATAGTTTATTATTAACCATTTTTGTTATTTATAATTTTATTGATGTATTCAGAAATAGGTAATTTTAATTCCATGCATGATTGGAGCGACAGGTGCGTGCGCCTTAAACAATGTCAGGCAAGTATCGACTTCTGCAAGTAACCGGCGCGTGCGCAACCACTTGGTTAACCCAATATGAGGTACTCGTATAAAGCAGTCTTTATGGGTTTTATTGAGGGGTATTACATAAAGAGGAAATGTTGTGTTGTAAGACGGAAATTTGTTAACAGCCGGAGAAGATTAGTCAATTACAGTAGTAGTTTTTCAAAAACCTATTGAGTACTTTGGCTTGAGATTTATATTGTTGTGTGAGTGTACAATTGAAAAATCTTGTCGATAAACACCGACTATAATAGAACCCGCACCACCTAATATGACACGGACTATAATTTAATATCCGCCCAAAAATAATCCCATTTCCTCAATAATATAGAGCTAAATTTTGTTTGTTGGCCTTGATGATATCTATCGTCAACCAAAACTTGTAGTGCCTCTAAACGCAACAAGTTAACAAGTTTTATTATAAACACTTATAAATATGTAACCTTTATTCGCGTTCGTAATTATTTCAAATGGCATTAATGACTTTGACTTTGTCAGGATCGTAAATTTTATAATTAGGTACGTAACCGTGATCTACTGATAATTCTGTCATGGTGAAGTATTATTTAATACTATGTTATAAAAATTAACAATTAACAATTAATGTTATTTAGACTAGCCTAAATTTAAAAAAAAAACTTAGCTGAATGTGTGTTAAATCACGTTCCATGGCAAACGTCCGCTCTGTTCACCATTTGGTTATGAAACCATAATAGAGGACATTTAATGTAAAATACTAATAATTAAATACAAATATAAATTTTAGAGATGGGTCAGTAAAAAAATATTTTCGAACATCAACATCTAGTTGAGAGCGTGGGCGGCAGGTTGATTTTATATACCCCATGGACCCATATCACCATTTTAATAATAAGCACAGTCTTGTATCAAAATATTATAGAACTCTTTGTAATTTAGAAGTAATATTCTTTCATAGATAAATATTATCCAAGGACGTCGAGATATTTCTCATCCAAGGTTGTAGGGAAGGTCGAACCCGGCCGGAGCGTGTCGACCTTGGACTTCCTAAAGGAGACTAAATTTTATTCGCTTCACTTAATCTCACATTCACTTAAATGCATAAAATTATATGTATTAAATATAAAAAAGATGGCGCAACTTATGATTCGAAGAAACTTTCGACAAGAAGCCACTAAATTGCATTTCCGATTATAGGTGGGCTCGCAAAGTTGCGTAATGTGGTTTTCTGTCTTTATTAATTTTGCAGCGTTAATTTGAGTAAGGTTTTTGACCGCATAAATTGAATTATTGTTTTATTTTTTAGGTAGCTTAAATTACACAGTAAAGAAGTTTTTTTTTATCCATAACAATTTGATTCGCGAGATTCATCCTATGTCAATGACACAATTTATTTAGGGGCTATAATACATATTTGTAATGAAATTACTCCCGTTTAAACAGCGGCGGAAATGTTTGTAACACATGATATTAAAAGGGCAATATGAAGGCAAATCTATTGGACCTTCCACATAAATAACCGTGACATATTTACCTTGTCATCTAAATGCGACAAGGTTAGTCGCTATATACATAAATCGTTTATAGACAAGCTTAATAACAAAATTTGTGAAATAACCAGTTCAGCTAACTTATACCACGATAATTAAGTGCTTGTAACTTTATTACTCAAACAATAGGCACTTAAGTGGTGCAACATAAAACGGCAAACAAAACAATATGAGAACTTTCCATTAAGAATGCACAAAGGAATATAACCTGTGGAATATCGAGGCGGACAATGTGCCGGTAACGGGACAAAGTATTAATTGTGAACCGAGACAGTTCTCGGTCTTTCGCAAGCAATTCTACTCTGTTGTTGATGCTCTAAAAGATAAAATTAAAGATTTCCTGAAAAGGATCAAATACAATACTAACAATTGAAAAAAATTTTATATTCGTGCAGATGAAATGCGAATAATCTACACCTACTACTATTTATATTCATCTAAAAGTGATATTGTTATGACGATGTTATGTTTGGAAGTTTCTTTTTCACGAAAGGCCGGACTCAAAGTAAGCTGTATATTATGAAAATATATACTTTTGGTAACGGGGATAACATTTAAGATGATTTTTATATCAGAAAATGGTATAACTTCCGCAGGATACAGGTACGAAAGTTATGTGAATATTGTTCGATAAATAGATAGTTCGATAAATGGAATAAAAAGTGTCCTGTAGTCATTTGACTACGGGACACTTTTTATTCCAAAAAATTTAAATGCGAGCGAGACCACGAGAAAAGTTTGAGCTACGGTTAAGTGAAAAGCATTTAAAATAAAACCTCACTCGCTAGTCAAAACAACGTCGATGTAAAACTCGGGCAGTTAAATTCAACAAAAGCGGTAGAGCTTTCAAGCAAAGAGCTTCTCTGTTATTCGACCATGTTCGACGTCAACTTGCAGAGAGCGAGCACTCAAATTAACGGTACACGATTTTGAATTTGCCCCGTCACGCAGAGAATAAATTGTGTTTTTAGATGTGTAGGTACGTCAAAATATAAAATCGTGTATTTGAAAAAAATATACATAAGGTCTTATCAGAAAGAGTAAAGATAGAAATATGGCTATGAGAACAAAAAATAGTGAAATAACTCCGAGTAAGTTTATATCAGACGTGTTCAGAATGATAGAGACATTTAATTTTATTGTTATTGCTTGTCACGAACATACGTTTATTTAAACAATGCCGACTTTTATATTAACGCTGCCATTTGTATGCGTAGTAAACAGGTAGGACTATTAATCATTGCATCATTAACATGATTAATTCATATTGATTCAAGGAGTTACACATAAAAGAGAAGCAATTATTATCTTGTTAAAATGGGATTATCGTTAAAAATTTTCAAAAATAATGTATAAATGTTAATACCATCCGCTTTTAAAGAAGAGAAAGAAAAATTATAATGTGTTGTAAGTCTTGAACATACGCGCAAATATTTACTGAGATGATTTGAAACGCGTTACTCTGATCCAGAAGCTGTTTGTTTTGAATTACAACACGAGTACTGCCAATGGAAGCACTCAAGTTACCGACAATCTTGTCTGAACAACGCTTAAGATTTTAAGTTGAATGTAAACATAGTCGATTACTCCTAAACAAGTTTGTGCTACCTTTTCATTCGACAGCTGTTTCATGCAATCGATATCCAAACATGAAGGTGATAAATAAACAATTTAATACATTTCAAACTAAAGAAAACGCGGTACTGTATATACCGTTACTAAAACATATTTTCTTAAGTAGTAGTTAGCTAGAGCTAGATAATGCTGCGACAACTTCAGAGGAGACATGTTGAACAAGCACTTAGAACGACTTGTACTTGACGCTTCCGCGTGTTGTTAACTTGAACAGAGTGTGCTTCAAGAAACTAACTACCGCAAACATAAAGCATGAGTATATAGACAAAGAATGCTGTAGACAAACATTGTACCTATGTTTGATTTTGAATTGTGGTTAGAATTATATGTTTGTATTTGATGTTATAAAAAGGGATAGTACTACTATGAAACTTATATTAGAACACGTAACTAATAAAAATTGGCCACTTGAGACTAAAAAGTCTGAGCGTCCATTAACCGATTGCAATAAAGTACGTTTTTTATTGTTATGACTTGTTCTATAAAAGACGTAACTATGTATTGCTCAATAAATTCCCAGTTTAAGTTAGAAACTACGTTTTGAGTGAATAGCTTAATTATACTCCGATTTACTAAGGAAATATTATATGTGGCGATTTGCAGAGAATCAATAATATAATACGATACTATGGAAGGATACACGATATCGATATATCAAATGACGAATGCACCTGAAGTGTGACTCCCGTTAGCAAATGGTCTACCAGCCATCCATTGCAGAACTTGTACAAGTACGAAGCCTGTAACGATCTGATATTATTGCAATAAACATACTCTTTTAATTTTCTTATATGGATTTTACTACATCACTGACGTATACTTTGAACTTTTATCCCTGGGCAACTATCCTATTTACTATTTATCTGTTATAAAAACTTAAAGTATATATACTTCTAAAATCTAAATAATTGTGACAAATTTAAATGAAGTAATAACTGTTGTTACAGAATAACATTCCGTTCTGTTAGTAAATATGTTTTATTTACAATTAATTGCTTTACAAATTTATAATTCATGTTACTTCTATCAAGTACAGTAAGAGATAAGTAAATTAATTTACTTATTAAATTCTGTTTCGTAAAGGAGCTTGGTAAATTAAACTTGCTTCTAATGTAAAATAGAATTTAATTACAAGAACGTATTCTGTGGGAACTATTAACAAGTATGGAAAACAATGGAATGTATTTTAGTGTACACCATGTAAATTATTATATAAAAGCTCTAGAATGAAAAGATCTTATTTCTAATAGCAAACTCCTCTAGACAGCCTTTACTTATATGATACATTAACTAGTTTCTAAGTAGTGCATAAAAAATCAAATATTCTGTAATTATTGATGAAGTGAAAGAAGCTTGGCAAACATGTCGTTCAACCATAATTGAAAAAGTCTTTCTGTTGCGAGAATTTTCTACATTACTTGTATTGGAAACTGGATGAAGGCCAGGCTCTCCTAGCAGCACATGAAAAGTGGGTCAAGTTTACA
This sequence comes from Dendrolimus kikuchii, assembly GCA_019925095.2. NCBI lineage: Eukaryota > Metazoa > Arthropoda > Insecta > Lepidoptera > Lasiocampidae > Dendrolimus > Dendrolimus kikuchii. Next base: position 19,915,183 of record CM034390.1, read on the forward strand.
CGCCCAAGCTCGGAGTCTGACGGGCCCTCATTACACTTTGATTATACAGACCCGCTGCTGTGTTGTTTGTTCAAAACATGTATGCAAATCTACCAAATGCCAAAAAAGAATTTTAAGCAGAAAATATACAAGCGTTAGCATTGCCATTATTCTGTAAATTACAAGTATGACCGTCATTTCGGAATGCGTAACACTTCAACAAATTAAAGTACTCTCTAGCAACTGGGTCCAGTTTACCCACCCGCGCATATTATCGGTAATGGCTCTCACCGTGCGGAATGTAGGACCCTCGAATCCTTCAGTTATGAATTTATGACAATATTAGATATTTAATATTAAATGTGCTTTTCATTTTCATCTATTGTACAGTTTTCATTTAAAATTATTTTAGTTCAAAGGTTTTGAAAGCGAGTTCCCCCGCTCGCGTAAAATCTGAACCTAACCAATGAAATGTGTTCTGTTTCTGGAGACAAAGATTGTCATTGCATCTTTTTATTATTATCAGTCATGATTCAGCTTTGCTCGCGTAAAATTAGGATACAGAGCAAACTATTCCATTCTTTTTGGAATAAAATTGTCTTAAGTTCATTGTGTTTATTCATAGTACATAGGATAATTATGTTAAATGTTAGTATAATAGCTTTATTCTCACAAACGGAAAGAATGAAGTTTTACAAACTTCTATACAAACTCACTTTTACATTTATAGGCATTAATAGGATTTTTTATAATTCTGAAAAGACAGGATCACATGCCACTAACATTTTAGAAAGGTTATAGAATTTCATCTGTCACACGAGTAATTTTAGTTTTACAATTTAAATTCATCGGCGCAATTTCGCCAACGATCGCGATGCAAACGAGTAATCGAACTGAGAATTGGTGAGCCACATTGAACGATGACTCAGACATGCCCTCCGTTCAACGACCTGCTTGCACCTCTGCAAGTCTCTTTGCTAGTATATGGTATTTATATACACAAGTTTCTTATTCAACTTAAATCATTATCACGTGAGTAGTAGCACAACCGTATACATTTTAAGAATATATTTATACACAACCGTGACTAAAACTTGCTCCAACCAAAGGCGTTTTGAATCATTCATCTCGATATGGAATTATTTGAGTCACCAGTTTGTAATGACGTCATTCAAATCGTAGGTAGCCGTAGTACTCGAATACGAGAGAATTATATCAAAGCTGAACAGAGAACTGAGTCATAGCGCCCTCGGTGCAAGCATACCTATTTATCAAATGAGAGTATAGAGAGTCGTTGCGGTAGAGTGACTTAATCCCTCCGCTGGACCAGTAACATTTTATATGCAAACAGCAAACCTGGCCCGCGCTTTTTACAATACGTTAAAGTTTTACACTGGGGGAGTAGAAACTTAGTTCATTGGTTGTAATATAACGTAAAACAATCTCAGCCTGAAGGAATATAAGCTAAACAAAGAGTAGGAATTATTGCAGTATTTGTAATTTTTTACCCTAGATGACTAATTTTTTTTAGGAAAGCTTTGCCCATTAAGTACCGTTGATTTCAAATAACACTTAATTGCTGAACAGTTTCAAGCAAAACGATACATAACCTTGTCACTTCAAGCGATCTATTTCAGGGAAACTAGCTTAAAAGATAATTTTAGTCAAACGATAAATAAATTATAATAACATACATGTATACATCTCTAGTCATTTACAAAGAAGATGAAGATACTAGACAGTAACTAATATATAGCGCATTTTCTAACTTATACTTACTTACTTAGAGAGTTAGTTAATGGTTACTGAAAAGTGGCCGAAATCAATCAAAAATTGCGCTTAAAATTATGTCTAATATCACGAATATAACATACATAACGTTATGTATAGGTTATTATATATATTGTAGAAACAATTTTCTCAAACCTATTTGATAAATAAATAAATTATTACAGGACGCAAGCAAGTTTGTTGAATATCAAAAGCAACGGATATCAAGCGGAATAGTATTCAAAAACTATAATATTTAACGAATGAAGCTGTTTGGACGTAACCGGTGTAACCCGTTAGCACTTTGATTCATAGCAGTTTTTATCTTAGTCACTTCCTCATATTAATTGTGAAATTGTAGGCTTACATTCACGAAAGTGATCAACAGCCGGTTCCTATCTTACCATCAATTAATAGCCTTACTACTGATTAAAATTTGACATAAATTCCGTATAAATAATATTAATTTTCTACCAATGGTAATGTAAAATAAGAGATAATAGGATATAGAAACTCGACACAAATTATACTCGTCTAATGCATAGTGTACCTTTTGGTGATATGGTCATTTAATTTTAATGACATTTCATCACTAAAAATGTATACCACCTTAACGTAAAATTTGGGCATATTTAAGTCCGCAAATATACGGCTACCTTGAGCTAAATTCTTTCTTTTTAAAAACTTCATTCCTTGCATTATGTAAAGAACTAACAATAATCAAGAGTAAACTAAATTATGTTTTTTATAAAGTCGGCAAAAAAATTGTTGTGTAAGATGCAAAATTAAGTTAAAGTATGTATTAATTGCTGTTGTCGATATGTTTTGCCACAAATACTTTCTGAAGACTAAATAGGTAACATAATTAACATAAAATGAATAAGTTACATTTTTAAAATAACGGCATGGTTGTTGTAAATAAAAGTTTTGATTTTGTTTTTTTTGTATTAATCTGGCGTTACGACATAAAAAAAGAAAAAATAACATACTTTTATCGTAGTAATTTGTTAATTACTGATTTTAGACATGCAAATATCATTTCACCTTATTTAGCTAGTGAAGTACGAAATATATAGTATACTAGGACATGCCCGTGACTTCGTCTACGCTTGACTTGAAATTCCCGCGGGATTTCCGAGGCACAAAATATCACAGCATTCAAAAAAAGAATGTAAGGTAGGTATCATTTTAGTGAAAACGGTATCGGAAAAAGCCAATTTTTATGCAACCGAACAACTTCAAACAGCTCCTGGGAAAATTCCCGCGGGATTCTGGGGATAAAAAGTATTACTACACATTTTAAAACATAAAATTTGCTATCGATTGATGAAAAAAGCGCATTGGAATTTCTGTTTTTTTCAATCTGGCCGTTTGATTTCATTCCCAGAAAAAATCCCAGGCTAAAAAGTAGCGCAGAGTTTAAGTGTAAGAATTAGCTGTCGGTCAGCGAAAACCGCATCGAAATCGGCTCAGTAGTTTTTAGGTGAACCCCGAACAGACTGACAAAACGACAAACAGACAAGAAATTTAAATAAAATTGTATCGTGTTCTCCATCGGCTATATAATCTATTCCAGTTGGTTATTTTTTAATAGCTTTAAGACACAGACACATCATGTTTAGAATTTTATAATATTATAGATATAAATTATTTGTCCAATACAAATGTAGCTTTCAATTTTACCTAAAGCATAAAAAAATGCAAGTTACGCAAATTTGGCTCAGGCTCCACTATCTAAGATTACATCACGCCCTGCGAGACGCAACGGTACATTAAACTTGGCAATTATGATAAAAACACGGGAAGACCCTTACAGTAGCGCTGCGTCTGAAAAAAAAATGAGGACATTTCCTGTTTCCTTCGGCATATCCAAAACCGTGTTTTAATATGTAATGGAAGAAACCCGTATCGATTACGCCGTCAAGAGGGGAGAGCCTTTATTACTATTCAGGTATGACCTCAGCAAAAATTGTATCCCTGCACATACAACCCAAACAACAATGGAAAATGGATCACGATTGATTGAGCTCAAACGCAATCTAGTGCTACATATACATATTATTGTAATACAACTTTCGGAGATTCATATCTTAAAAGAATTATCGTATATTCTACGATAAAAAGCATTCTATGTTCATCCCCATAATTGAAAGTAGACATAATAAAATTGGACAATTGTCAAGGCTGTAAACCTGGAACAAACATGCATCCAAAGGAAGTCATTTTCACATATACATATATTATTGAACTAAGGTACCCTCGTCTCATTTCAATGACGTAACATATGCAGGTTCAATTCCTCGCCGGGGAGCTACAATCGATATAGTACCTACTTCTAATTTCGGAACAAGGGCGATATTATCGTTAATGAGCGATATCGAACGGATTACGCAATTCAGAAAATTTTCAAACTTTCCAATTTTCATCTCATTTAACATCTGCAAATTTGCTGCCGCTGAAGATCTGCAAATCGAGTTCACCGGTGTGCAAGATCTGATAATCCGCCTTACACAAACGTGGCATCTAAATAATTCTTTGGTCCTCTAAAATAGTGAATCGTAATATTTATTTATTGAGACAATTTAATTTCAATAACTGGAATATTCATGAAGTTGATTGTATCAACCATTACTATATTCAGAATTTTGTTGAGAATTCTTGCTCAGCCGATCGTGAGGAAGGATTATCTAATAATACAATCCTATTTGAATTCTAGCCCACATTGCTTTCTAATCGTTTATCAGAGGATTATCCCTGAACAGACCTTAAAAACGGCGGCCCTCAAAATGTTTTTCATTCGAGATACCGATTTAGGACAATGACTTTCCATAAAAAATAGATGACCGAGCTTAGCGTGGGATTAATTAAGAACACTGAGATTTTTACTGGTCAATTAACATAATGGAAAAGGCATTATACGGTTACTAATATAAGAAATTATGTGCTTTCCTTGTGCAAAATATTGTAACCCTCATTTTAACATTTATAAAAACATCTGCCAATGGTGACACTTAATCTGTAACCGGGTTGACTTAGGTTTAAAAAAAAAATCAATTTGTTACCTTGAAAAAATGTTGAATATATTTAATAACAAATTTAAAATCTGATGCTATATATAAATTAGCGAGTTCTTGTCGTCGTGTAGTCTTTTCAAATTTACAACTCTCAACAATTAGCTGTCTAATTGCTAAATTTGATTTAATAGCGACTAAAGGACAAACTAATGAGCCGCGGGGGTACACTACACTCCCCCAGCCAAAGGTCTTGAATAAATAAAATGCAATTAGAATAGAGAGGGGCTGGCACAAATATTATTGGAGAAAGTGCACTTTGTGAACATAGAAATAAAATATCTCCTCACTACATTTATTTGAATTAAACGAAGAAAGGTATGATTTAACAGTTCGCGTGGGACTTTAACTTTAAATTCATATCTTCTAAAAATTGCAAGATATTAAATGAAACATACACAAAACTGTAAAATTAAATAATTATTTTTATACTATTATCTCTACAATTTTCATTGAAATTCGTTCCAAATAGTTGTTTCAGAGTCTATTCGAGACAAACCGACAGACAAAATTTTAAAAATAGTTACGATTGGGCATCTTATAAAATTTTGTCATTTAATTTGTGATGACAAAAAATTTATTATTATGGAAGAGAATATTATATAATAGTAACGGTATATATATATATATATATATATATATATATCGCCAGGGAGCAATATCCGATTTACTCGGCTGTTAAAATTACACGAAAGATTACACTTGATGGAACATTGGTGGTCTAATCGGCCACCATAAAGGGATAACCTTTGAGTTGACGTAGTGTACATATTTGAGTCTGCTAATACGGCTCGCGGCGGCCGCCTTCGAATACATTGGGCCACGTGCGGGGCGTCTCCATAGCAACACAGGAAACTACGCAGTTTTCCACACCCCCCTCCCCAATGGGACAGTCCAGAACCCCGACATTTACTGCACGACAAGAATGGATAAGGTTGTTAGTTATATTCCTGCTTTGTGCCTTCTTTCAAGTTGTAATAAGTAATAGTAGTCTCAATAAAAAATAAAAATAAATAAATAAGTAATAGTACTAATTCCAGGTGTCTAATAACGACAGTGTTTTTGTTTACTTTGTACAGTGCCATACCACGAATTTATAGTTATAAAAAGGTATAAGAACGAACATTATATGGGGAAAATCTTCATCAAATCAGTGGCCCGTAATAATAGCTCTATTGCACAAAGGGATAAAAGGATTTATAAGGCGCCTTACCTTTTTATAGAGAAAACGTTGAAATATAATATTGTTTAGTAACTTATGATGTCTGTACACTTATTAGTACTCGGAATTTTAGAAACGTTATCAAAAATACATGTTTAGACAGACCTTTTCGACGTAATCTTTAGGAAGTTTACTCTAGATTTGTAAAGAATACACATAATATTGAAAATTCTCTAAGAACTATAACTACAATGTACGCTATTAAAATTGTAGACATTTTCGAAAACCACCCAGCAAATTCAAACGGTATAAACAGTTGTTAAGTCTTCTACAACCTATTCGATTACTTGACCCCAACAAAGACAATTTGGTTCCCCTGCATTATTGGAAAATCCCAGTCCCTCTGGGTGCATCTGCGGTCAACTGAGCGACTTTGGTATATGGGAATTATAACCGCACAATGTTTTAATTTAGAATCCAAGCAAGAAATTATTTATCATAATTGAATCCAGGCACAACAAAAGAAATAGATGGTATATATATATATGGATTCTTATCCGTTTGCAAAAGTATATTTACCGATAAGTTATATCTTGATCCTTAATTGTACGTACATGCAACAGCATATTAAGATCTGATCAATCGATCAAAAAGCTATCGGAGATACTTGAGCGTTCACTCGAAATGGATGCCGGCTTCTGAACATAATTAACTGTGGTCTTATGAATTAAGGAGTTTCCTGTGCGCCGCATTCAGTAATTTAGTAATTACTAAACCGGAGACGTTGCACACAAAAGACACTGCTATCTAGTTACTAAGTGTTTATTGTAACAGTCACAATGAAACTGTTGCCGTGGCGAAGGCCGGCGTATGAACGCATGACGAGTGCATTATAACTCTTAGCTGCTTAAACTTCACTGTACGTCGCAGTTTCTCCAAGCGTTTCTATAATTGCAGGTTTATTGTATAATTTTGCATTTAATAAGTTGATGCCTGTGTCACTTATATATCTTGGAATATTCCAGCTTAGCAGGTATTACAAATGTAAAATGTGATTTAATTTCAATATTGACATGTTTTTGTATTATGTATTTAATTAGATAAGGTTTATTTTTTGTTACGTATATTGGTAGCAGCTGCTATGGCCCGTAATAGATATTGCACTGAAACATCTGCTGTTAAGCTTACAACAAAAATTAAACAACGACTGCATTGCCTAGTGCAACTTTAGTTTTTATTTAACCAATGCAAATCTTAATTATTTGACTAATTATTAAGATTAATACAATATAAGATATATTTTACTAATGTCTATATGTAATATTATATACTTATGCTTTTACTCATGACAAAATGCTTCAATCAGGCCTTATAGTCGTGTTCACCAACATAATACATATTACATGTATATACAATATATATTTTCGTGATAACAGATTGATGATTATTTAAGCTCGGCTTAAACAAAATACGAATTTGTATCCCACGAAAACTATTCAATTTTCTAGGACAAAAGTCGTTAATTATCAACCCAGGTCGAAAGCCTTTTTTCCTAACATTTCCAATTTGTGAACAGGATAAAAAAATTGTATGTGTGCAGTTCACACGCAGTAGAAGTGAAACTTCAGAGAATATACTCACAGATAATTGTTTTCTATATTTTATTAATATAAATACAATTCCTTTAGCCTGCGCCCGTCAACATCATTTTCAATTTTTCACTGTTTTAGTCTAAAGAATATTATTATCAGTTTTATTTCGGTCCAAATTGGACCTATGTTTAATCATCGTTCTCATTGACTCTCTAATCTGTGCTGCACAATGTAAAACTTTCATTCTCTGGCAGGCTTAGTCCTATAGATTTATATGTTTATCTATTTTTAGTGTCCCATTTCCGTTTCATCAAGTTTCAAATTACAACGATTCTAAAGAAGTTTTACTTCAACAAACTTATTTTGACAATTTTACCAATATAATAATGCATATGGATATACTCATAATAAGTATCTGGATCTGAAACAACAGTTGACTTGTTTGTCAATTGTTACAGTCAAAAAATTTAAACATATTTTCTTAATCAACAAATTGTCAACAAGGTCGTTTTAGAGAATTAATTGCACGGAACACTCGCAATTGAGAATTACAAAACACTTGTGTAAGCAGTTTGTTACAAAAAATCCTGTTAGTATTTTAATTCTTAAATTTAAGTACATCAAGTATTAATTTTAGTATTATTTCTTTCAGATTTGGTGCCACTACAACAAAACACAACACACTCAGTCACAAAACTGGAGATTTTATAACCAAACTAAAAGGTAAATATGTTCGTTCATCAAAACGAATAAAACAATTAAAAATATAAAATATGAATTTTTGTCCATTTTCCTTGTCGTTTTGTGTGGCAAACATATGCTGATTTCCAACCCAACCACCGAAACGAGTCGCGTCGCACCCATCGTAAAAAATCATAAAATGACAATGCAGTGGAATGTTTCGATGATGTCGTCAGCACTCTTAAAATAGTTAGTAGAGGCACGTTCGAGAGTATGTGCCGACCATCATCCTGTCAGGAGCCAGGATGGTCGCCACAAATTGGACTCTCAATATCAAACAAGTGCCGGTTCCCTGTTGTGCAAATTGATCGCCTTGTTTTATTGTACAGATATTTCCATATATAACAACGTAAGCATATAGTCATATTAAATACTAATGTTGTTGTAGGTTCTTGATTGTCTGCTTAAAAAGGATTCTACAAAAATTATGAATTTAATGACAGGTCTCAGAAACTTGTAAAAGTATATCCATTCCACCTATAATATTAAATTTGATAGGGATCAATAGTTTTTAAATGTCAAAGTGCATTACAAAAATGGGCCAATATGTCGGTCGGTATATCATAAATGATTCTATTACCGACAATCAGACGGCGACCTTGCTTGCTCGTTGCGACGCAATTCGTGGGGAGGCGCAGATTGTCATCCTCCATTCCGGCATCCGCCTTCTGCACTTCATTATATAATATCACCTCGAGACACATCATGCGATTAGCTGTATGCAAAGATTGTTTACTTTTGGAATTGTTTTATAACCGCAGATGGACGCGAGACTTGAAACGTCGAACTTTCAAAATGAAATTAGAGACTATCAAAATATTATCACTGTATCTCAGTTATTAGTACAGCACACTTCTTCGTGTTATAACAATCGGTATGCATTTATTTTAAATATAGACGCCGGGAAAATACTTATTATTTTAGCTAGCTATTTTCTCAAGATTTGATAATATTCTTCATTAGGTGCTTCAAGTGTCATAAATAATGATACGTATAATTCGTATTCCTATCATAAACGCATTGTCTAATTTATTATTAAACACAAAGAAAGTCAATAAACTCACAAATAATTGAGAATTAATTAATTAATTTATATAAAATTATACTGAAAACATTCTATCTACGAGTATATTGTCGTCGGGCTAACAGATCAATTTAAAAACAAGTGTCATTAATTTAAGCACGTGTAAATCGAATGATCAGCGCAGCTCAATACCAAAACAGGCTTCTCTATTATAGACAAATTTATTATCTATGTGAATGATTGTATAAAAACATTACAGATACAAAATTAAATATATATAGCATAATACTCGTTTTGCTTTTAAATTATAATTTTAACAGACTTATTAAATAAGTATTATAGTTTCTATTATTTGCAGTTACAAGTCAGTTTGCTATCACTTATTGACCTACTTCTATTTTATTGATTCATGTCAGTGTTCTAAAAGAGTTATTGCTATAATGGGACCACACAATACGCTCATTTGCTTTCGTAACGATTGTTTATAATTTACGTTCATCAAAATAAGAATGTTAGATGATTTATTTTTAAATATAAACTGAGTCAAGTAACAATGTTAAAATCTGTTATATCGGTTTATTCCCGTTACAATATAATCAGCTTATTAATCTTGATTATAAACTTCAAATGTTTATATTACGGAAACTATCCTACTAAATACATTTACAAAAAAATGTCCTAAATCATCCTCTATTTTCCACGCTATTGAAAGTACTTCCTTAGTTGCTAAAGATCATATTATACGCTTCATTCTCAAGGCGCTTCCAAAATATTACATTTCTTAAAATATAATTACTAATGAAAAAGATTAAGAAGCATTATTCAACATCTTTTGTTGTGTTCCGGCATTAGTGGCCAGGTTCCAGTCCCATCTACGTGTCCGGAAGCACATTCATAGCACCTTTAGCATGTTTATAGGCGACGGTAATCACTTTCCATCACAGTTGGGCCGTCAGCCTGTCTGCTGTACACCAGCAATAAATAAAATAATCTCGTATAATGAAAGGTTACTTATTATCAGGCAGCATTGTGTTCTTAGATCAGACATATTATACCTTTATGATTGTGTTGTTACATGAATAGTGATATTTGTATTACAAGCAAATAAGTCATGGCAACTTAGTCGTCAATGCTCTCCCGTATCTAATTCCAAAGACAAAAGAAAACCTAATTTTAAAGTTATTTTTGTAACTCGATGACAGGTATATAACTGTAACTATCTATACCTATATATATAAAACCAAGTCGTGTTAGTTACACCATTTAAAACTCAAGAACGGCTGGACAAAGTTTTATCATTTTGTGTTTTTGGAATTGTCTTCGCCCTTAACAGAATAAGAAGAATATGATATTCATCAATAAAAAAAATATTAATAAAAACATTAGTCACAATATCAGTGTAGCCATTCATTTGTTATGATCTTTCCTGGCCGATTTCGGCAATGGTGACTGCATTTAAACTCATTTTCATTTGTCTGATTTTAAACGCCTTTTCATTTGTTATAAATGGTATAACAAAACGTAACTGACAGCTCACGTAATGTTGTCTTTGGTTTGTTTTGAAAATACCGTAAAACGTTGAAATTGAAGTTGACTAGTCGATGTGTTTTTATGCGAGTGTTACGAGTTTCTACGAGTATTATTATAATAAATGTTTTGGTGCCGATATTATTATTAACAATGCCGCGACCAAGACAATCTAATCTTTCCCGACCAAGCCGAATCGAATTCGAATTCGAAACATCGCGAATGAAACTACTGAAGAAGAACAAGAAATTGCACGTGAAGAGCGCCATCCTAATAAAAAACAAATAATTTTGAATGAATTTTAATATCCTAAATCTGCTCATTCATTGACTGTTAGGCGGAACGAAGTTCGCCAGGTCCGCTAGTAGATAATAAATACGTATTTACCAAAACGTCAGATTAAAGTAAAAAATAAGTAAAAATGGCGAGTTATAAAGTATAATAATAACAGCCCATAAATGTTCCACAGCTGGGCTCGGACCTCCCTTTATAGGAGAACGGACATATCTCGATGTTTTCCTTCACCGTTGTTAGCATTTGGTAATTGTAACAATATACACATTAGGTCAGAAAACTGCCTCAGTGGTGTATGCATTCCGGCCAGAATCGAACTCGCGCCCTTTAAGGCTGGAAATCGTGCGCCAGCCATTGCGCTACCACGACTTACAGTATAGTTTAGAACTCTAGATATACGTATATTCATAAAAATACGTTGTATTACTTTGAAATAGTTGTGAATACGTTTTATACAAAGCTGTATAGGAAACTTTATACTCATAAGTTTCATTGTCATACATGTGAAAAACCTATAAAGCAAGTGATTTATACCCTGACAGCAAAAAAAGCAAATTATAACATTACACCGATGACAAATCTGTCACTAAACAAATCATTGTTTAGTCTGGCATTAACAAAGTGCTCAGTTGTGATAGATGTTTAATTCTTTTTAAGTAAATGCTCTCTTTAAGATATGAAAATAAGACTTTTGTTACGCAGTTACTTAAATTACTCAACACTTAAAGGCAAAAGAATGTAAACAAACATATTTTCACAAAGTAATAAATTATTAATTGGTAATTGGTTACTACAGAATAATTATAGCAGAACATTTGCATTCAAACGTAAAAAATATGTATAAATCGAAGTTTTTATAAATATGCTCATATATTTATAAGTCATATATATATGATAGGACATAAGCTATATGCATACCTACAATATCACAACTGGTTAAGAAAATGTAAAACAGTACATAACGTGACATATTTTTAATAAACGAAATTTCAATTATTTTCGTCATTATATATGAAACTCTTTAGATTCGAGTCGAGTGACTACTTAATTTCGTCTCAAAATTTAATTTGTGTAAACGGCTGACTGTAATAAAGGAAATATTTATAAAATATACGATGTATCATGTATATATATGTATATTGTATAGGAACTTTTGGGTGATTTAAAATTTATGGTCACGTTTTACTAGACAGCACATAATATATGTTATTTACAAAGCACCAATCACAAATCAAATCACACACAAATCACATGGAGTTCCATGTGATCAAATAAATATTAATATATCGCGCTTTACCAGACATAGCAAATTGCTGTTCCTCGAATAACTTGCGGTTAGAAAGGTCGGAGGCAGGTGTGATGATACCAACTACGCGAGCTGTGTTAATTAGCCCCTTACTAGTTGATTTATGTACTAACTTTGTCTTGGGATAGATTGTGCTTAATTTATCGCTTATCCAGACAACGGTCGACGAGAAGATGACGCATTGTGCGGTTATTCGTGGTGCATAAATACATAATTATGATATGTACGTAGATATCACATAAACCCACTCATTTGAAATACGATGAGAATTTAAATCATTATGAGGTAGGACGCAGACAAGATATTGTAATAGGGTTTTAAGCTAATAGGTAGACAGAAATAAATACCAAATATTTTTTCGCGATTACCGATCACAGAAAACAAATACTACTTTTGAATCAAAACATAGCTATGCAGACGCATTAAAGTTGTAAATATACGCTGTTCTGTAAACGCCTAACGCCCCGGACACGACCTTGTCACTAGGAGCGACAGCTAAACGCGACGCTACGAGTGATAAAAACAAAAGTATTAAAATTTTATAATTTTGCACCATGTGCCACGCACGGGTCATCATCGACAGCGACGATGACGGATCGATCGGCGCCAATCTCCGTCGCGTCGCGGGTCGCCAAAGCCAAAGACGTGACCGGACCGTTATGCATTAGGTAATTTTACTTTATTTTGATTAAAAATTCTTGGCCAATACCGAACACAAACTTAATAATATAAATACTAACTTACTTATATCTTAATGATTATAATCTATGTATGATATTAAGTTACAATATACATCCTAATTAATATTTTAAATGCGAAATTGAGTTTGTTTGTGAAGCTTTCCGTCTTACTTGCGCAACAGATCATCATAAAATGTTGCATACATGTTGTCAGGGCTACAGAAAAGACCATAAGGTACCTTTTATGACGCATATATCTGAAAAAATGGCGCTCCGATCGTGTTTTACTGGCGCCACAGTTGCAATTCACTAAGAAATGCATCATCACAATGACCACGGAATTTTAATGTGTTGCTCTAATGGTATAATTACACTTTGGTTAGATGGCGATACGGGTATTTTGAAGTAAAAATTGAGTTTAACACTTCTAAGGAGGGCGTGTGGAACTACCAACGGCCGGTCCTGCATTCTATCTACAAAATTTACAATAACGCAAGCAAAGCCATGGGCAAAAGCTAGCAATAATATAAAGTTAAAAATACTGTTGAACGGCTAAATTGTTTCAAAATACGTTATAGAGTCATGACATTCAATGTGTATTCTATAAGATAGTATTTTGAAATAAATTATTATCTTTATACCTATATTTCATTGCTTTGAATAAAATAACGATTACCGATGTAGGTATCTGCCAATATCGGACATGACATCTCGGAATACCACAGAACGTCACGCATCGCGCTACGTTGGAAAGCTGATGAATGCGATAAACATTATCCGGCCACACGGAACCATTGTTCATTAAAGGTAAATTAAAATTGGCGGAAGTTAACTGTATTTAGGGTCCCGCGACCTTTTTGTTGCAAAACCGACAGTTGAGTTTGAAATTTACTACAACAGAACAATAACAAATGTCATTTATGAAAAAGGTTATTTGACGCCTTTTTAGTCTACTGCACAGAGCGTTAACCCGCTTGTTGCAATGAAACCCGTAATATGTTTGATTTCGAGTGTGGTAAATATACGAAAATCAAATTTAAGACAGGTATTTGCCCTGGGGGGCTAAACCGGTCGTTAAGACAATCGCTTAGTGAACGTAACATGTCTAAATATATTAGTATTTATTATTTATATCATTTTATTTTGATACTTGTGATATCTTTAGTAGAAGAGTAGTTACTGTTTTAAATTAGATGGTATGGTTGACACATCAAATTGTAGCGTTAATTAAACTTTCCTACGAAATAAAAATTAATTATATTTATATAAAATATATTTAATCCTGTTACTATTTAATAATAATCTTATATTTAGCCACTTACTTACACGAGTACTTACTTAATCACGATATTTTTTTACTCTATTTACATAATTTTTCCCATACCGTGCTATTTGAAACAGACTTTAATAACATTATTTATCCTGGATTCATGTATTTTCATATTTAAAAATCCATTTCCCTGCTAAAAATAACCTTTGATTTTAAATATTGGCAAAATAATTGTTATCTTTGTTACCTGTCTAACGTGGACGAAGTCGCGGGTAAATGCTAATTTGTAATATGAATCTGCGAAAGCGGCTGCTTTAAGCCCCCTGGTCTGGGTTTGACAAATTTTCATTGTAACTGTCGTATGCTATCCATATCATAAGCATAATTTGTTTAGCTTAGGAATACATGGTATGGGTTCAAATGCCATTAATAGCGCATTTCTAAGTATGAATTACCAATATGAGCCAATATCCTTTCTCTCATTTCTCATTCCAAAAATAATTATTACAGTTTCATATCAAACGAGTAATTATTGTGCAATACATTTTGAAATGGTTGGTGTGTTATTATTACAAAAATGGCAAGCCTATTCCGTTATCGTAAAAAGCACAATTACCTACAGTTATTTAGAGCATACCTAAACTGTTATATGTTGTACCTACGACATAGTTAATAAAGCGTCGAAATATCGGTTAATATTTCTCTACAGTCAGAATAAGTTGAATCAAATTATGATTTTTCTAAAGAACATCATTTGTAAATTGTCTTGTCAGTTGTATTGTCAACATGATAGACAAGAGATTATAGATGAAGTCATTCTCATGAGCACATACAAACCCGCATCCTATTGTTTCGAGAACTTTGAAGAGTACATAAGTGGCCTGTCGCTGTGAGTCATTCGCGAGAACCCTCACGCCTCGGTCAACAACTACCTTCTATTGTTGTTCTATAATAAAAATAGATAACAAGTTGGGCTTTATAGATAATAGATAGGAGGTTATATCGGTGTAAATAAGTGTTATAGAAAAAAATCTTGTTACTAAGAATATGTAATTAAAACTACGTTGTAACTGTTTTAAGCGCAGCATTTTATTTGATTTTTATTTCGACGTTCTGGCTACTTTTCAGTAGCCGTGATCAACGAAGGCAAAGGCGAGATCACGGCTACTGAAACGTGGCCGAAACGTCGAAATAATAGTAAAATCAAATAAAATGTCGCGCTAAAAACCTACTAGTTGCGAAAACTTCAGAAAATACTAATCATTTGTGTAGTTGTACAAATCAAAATCAATTCATAACTTCACAAAAGAAAGGTTCCAAATTGCTTGATATGTGCTAAAAATTCAAACTTATTTATCTTCCATAACTATATATTAGCCAAAATAAGCAGAAAACAGGTTTACATGGCCGTTTTAACTTTTTACCAACATCATAATTAACTTAAAACTGCATCCTGTGTTTTTAGTTTGCATAATTATAACTTAAAGAAATCTACATAAAATACAGGTTCATCGTAATATGTATATAAATGTGACTTTGTTTGAATGGTTGCTCGTTCGCAGCCTTACAAATTGAATCGATTATCACGATATTTGGTGTATATGCACCTTTGATATTAGAAACGACCAAACTATACTATATCGTAAGACTGGATAATTTCCGTGGGATACTAATATGAAGTACAAGGTGACTGACATCGCATGGAAAGTATGACTTTAGATTTATAATCGATAATAAATCTGTAGAGAGTTCGACTTTGTACAATGAATTTCAAATAAAGAAAAAAACAGAGCTAATTTGAACCATCAAATTCCGAAATTTTCTCTGTCTGGATACTAAACTAAACTAAAAATACTGAACGAATTTAAATGAAAGTCGACACAGAGCTAGCTTATATCCTGGGTCAACAATTAGGATACTTCTTCACCCGATAAATGATGTCGATTCCGTGGTATAGATGAATATATCGAAAAAGATGGAGCTGCGGTCGCGTTTTTTTGGTCGCTCCCAAGTACATACCTACGTCATCATCAAGGTAACGCCAACGAACTTTTGATGGCACATGCTAGCCTGTAATAAAACTTAGACTCAAGTAATATTTAGTTTAGATTGTGATCTATGGCGCCACAAAGCATATTATGTGTTTTAGTTAGAAGGTTGTTCCCACGCTATCAGCTGGTTTAACGCGTCAACGCACGCGGGCTTTGATTCAGTACAACAGCCACGTTACTGATGCTTCACATACTGATAGCCGCATATGGGACACACTGTACAAAAACCAAACTATACAAATTTCATGAAACCTTAAGGAACGACTGATGTAATAGTTTTACAAAGTAATGTGTGTATAGGAGATAAATCGAATTATTTATATTGGCAGTGGTACATAAGGAGAGGCTGGCGCCCACGAGAGCGATTTGCAATGAAGCAAAAACCTATATCACCGGCATTCAATGGACCCGCTCGGCTGCATTGAGTCATATAACGTAGAGAATATTTGTTGACTTACAGTCGGCTGTTGATTTCCTGATAAGTGCCACAAGTAACGGACCTTTTATATTTCATCTGAACACTTTATGGTTCATTGCACTTGATATTTGTGTGTTCGTAAGAAAGAGCTGGTAAAATCGTGTTCAGATTTAGATAACATTAACATTGTAGGTAAGTACCTAAGGGAGCAAAAAACCTCCACTAACGGTATTAAAAAAGCAATTTTCCAGTGTTCCGTTAGATACGAGTACTCCTCGATTGTAATCAACTGAACAGATGGCATACAAAGAAAATTGGTCTTTACACCTCGTTAAACTAATGAAGCGTGTCTAGGAGAGGTATTACAGTTCAAAGGATGACATTGTAGGTACTTTTGCTGAAGCGATAATGAGGTTTTAGAGCTTTATAGCCAAATAACAAAAACAGAAACCTTACACATAATTTTATCACATTCATTCGCTTTTCTATATATCACAGCCATTTATTTTAAAAAGTAATAAAGAACGGTAGAGTGAAATCGGAGAAAAAATAAAGGGGTACGCCATACATGTAACTGCATTTTATATGTAACTGTATTGTTAGACAATTTTTAATAACTAATTTATTGAAATAAACAAGTGGACGCTTCCAGATTCGTAAAAAGATACTATACCTCTCCATTTTTTCACTTTTGAACTTGAAAGTGAAATTTTAAAAAAAAATCAAAGTAATAATTAATACTTATAAAATTCCTTTGGCAATAATAAGTTCGAAAAAGATACGTCGAATACTTTTTGAAAATGCCTGATGCATTTTCTGTTACTATTTTTTAGGGTTCCGTAAACAATGTCCAAAACAATGCATGGTTAACATTATTTAAAGCCTTTATTGTACATGGACTTATATGCTCTTGACAAATTTCCCAAATATCAAGTCTGAAAAACCAAACCTTCGCGTTTTAGTTATCTTTAAGAAGAAGTAGCGTTCTATAATAAGCCATTAAAATTATAATTACCTACCAATCTATACAGAACCGCGCGCTCATATAATGCCCAAGTGACGATGTTATTACTCAAAGGATAACAGTATATCTAACAACAAACTGACATGACAAATGATGCATCTAATAATAGAAAGAGTTGATGGCAGAAATGACCTGGCCATCATGCGCCACAAAGCTCACAAAACGGAAAGTGTGCCGGTAACGGTTGTGCCCTATAGTTAGGGTTGCCATACGTCCGGTAATTAACGGACATGTCACGTGAATAGCCATTAGTCTGATATACAGGGTAAGCCATCCGGAATTCTTATAATTTAGTTGAAAATATAAACTAATTACATCTTTACTAAAATTAAGTATCCAGATAATTTTCTAAAATTATAAATATAATGTTATATATTATACCATTTCCATTTCTTTATTTTCTCGATGACAGTTATAATTTGATAGTTGTAGTGTTGTGACCAAATAAGTAATGATATCGATTGCATATATTTATTATGTTTTGAACAAAGACAAATATAACAAAAACATTCAAATATATTTTTTCAAGCTGGGAACACTCAATGGCCCACCGCCATTTTGTGTTTGTTTTAATCTTTAAAAAATCGGACAAACGTAAAATATTGATGGAGCGTCACGACGTTGCTATGGCTCGCTGTGAATTTTTGATCGAAGCCAAAAAGATATCAGATTGGTCAAATGTTATTTTCACTGACGAGACTTGGTTAAATGCAAACCACACAGTATCTAAGAACTGGACTGACGACACCGCCGCTTCCACTAGTTCAGTACCAATGGGGAAAAGGTGAACGCCTTATCATATGCCATGCAGGGTCTACGAAAGCATTCGTGTAAGATGCTTTACTGGCCTTTAAATCCAAAAAAACAGTGGACTACCACAAAGAAATGAACGCGGAGATTTACGAAGGATGGTTTAAAGAAATGGTTGCACTATTCTCTGGAAGAACCATCGATAATTATTATGGACAACGCTACATATCACTCCAGACAAATTAATAAAATGCCGACGCAGGCCAATAAAAAAACAAGAGATAATTGACTGGCTCCAACGTCATGGCGAAAATGTGGATAATACTTTATTAAAAGTACAATTAGTGAATATTTTAAAATCGTAAAAAATCCTCCCTAAATCATATATTACCGACGAAATAGCTTTCGAATGTGATCATTGGGTTCTTCGACTTCCACCGTATCATTGCCAGTACAATGCTATAGAACTAATATGGGCACAAATCAAAGGACACGCCGCTCGAAACAATACCCATCCCCCTTTTACGGCAAACAAGATGTTAGATTTATTAAAAAATGCATGTGCGGAAGTAACCGCCGAACACTGGGAAAAAATTGTGAGAAGAACCCAAAACATTATAGCGTCGGATTGGGAAATTCATGTGGCATTCGATAATATCGAGTGACAGTGACGATTCATCAGATTTTGATTAAAATAAATAAATAAAGAATCAGCATAATATAATTACATCTTGTAATGAAATGTAATATTAGTTAATAAATTTGTACAAAATTATCCGGCAATAGTTAAGTTTATTACACTTTGTAAAAAAATATCGGATCTGTTATCGTGTTACGATAGCTCCATCCCTATCAGTTTCTCCAACTCTGCTATGACCTTGTACGTGCGTAAGCGTCATATTTTTATTAAATAATGTATACATAATGTAAAAAAGACGCTCGTTCAAGTTTCCACAGGAAACTGTCATCGAGAAAATAAACAAATGGAAATAGTATAGGTCTTTACATATGAAATTGGCGTTTTGTAGGGGAGAAACATAAAGTCGATTTTTTTAAATATAATATATTTATTTAATCAAAGTATGTACCATTGCTATCTATGCACTTCTGCCATCTCATAGGTAATTCATTGATCCTTTTACTAAAAAAAACCATTCGGACGGGAATCAATAAAATCTTTGAAGGCGCTTTGGACTGCCCCATCGGAGTTGATTTTTTTCCCTTGCAAGAAATTATCCAAATTTCGAAAAGAATGGTAATCTGTTGGAGCAAGGTCCGGGAAGTAGGGTGGATGTCTTAGAAATTCCAATTGAAGCTCCTCTAATTTGGTAGCCATCTGTTGTGCAGTGTGTGATCTAGCGTTGTCCTGAAGCAGCAGTGGCCTAGAGCGATTGACCAGCCTCGGTTGTTTAGCAGCTAGCTTTTCCATCATGGTTTGAAGTTGCTGACAATAGACATCCGCCGTAATCGTCTGGCCAGATTTAAGAAATCTGTAGTGAACGACACCGGCACTAGTCCACCAAACGCTCACAAGTAAATTTTTTTTAGTCAATTTTCGCTTGGGGCAAGGTTTGGCTGGTTCGCCAGGGTTCAGCCATTGCGATGAGCGTTTCCGATTATCGTACAGGATCCACTTTTCATCACAGGTAATGATTCAATTTAAAATCCCTTCATTATTGTGCCGGTTGAGTAATGTAATGCAGCAGTCGACGCGCGTTTATCGATTCGCTGCACTCAATTCATGAAGTACCCACCTTTCAAGCTTTTTCAACTTCCCATTTTATTTCAAGTGGATTAAACAGTTTTATCACTAACACCGCAGCCTGCAGCTATCTAGGACGTGGTTTGCAATGGATCCGCTTCCACAATAGCCTTCAATTCTGCATTATCAACTTTGGTCTCCGGCCGTCCACGGGGCTTGTTCTCCAAGTCGAAATTTCCAGAACGAAAACGTTGGAACCAAAAACGCACTATGATTTCTTTTGCGACACCGCCGCCATACACATCATTACTCCTTCGACCCGTTTCGGCAGCACTGGTGCCACGATGGAACTCGTTCTCGTAAATAATGCGATATTTCAAGTTTTCTATTTTGTAAACTGAGTGACGCAAAGAAAAAACCAAAAGAGGAAAAAACAAATGAATTACGGTTTTCAAAACACAAAAGCATAAGTAAATAGCTGTATAAATTTGAAATTGGAATTCCTAAACAAAGAGGAGATATTTGAGATCAAATTGGCCAGTACGAGAAAACGCCAACTTCATATGTAAGGATCTAATATTAAACATTTATGTACAGTGATATTAGTATATTACCTACTTACCTTAAATATCTATATTTAATTATGTAATACTGACTCATATACACGACGTATGAGAGTATGCTATATTTTAATTTATACAATTACATTTATATGTCTAGATTTTATATTTAAGCCCAGATCTTTTCCGGATTTTTTGACAGTCTGGTAACCCTACCTGTCATGAGTTATAAATGCGGCAGATAATAAATAAGTGACGGGATCTTGACGTACGTGATTTTCTCTAGCATTAACTATGGTTACCACCAAGCCAGTTTTGTGAGAGAAAATTCTTCGAATGAATTTTTTTTAGTCCAACATGCACAACGCATTTAAAGTTCATATTAAAGAGCTTTTAAGTTTTTTTCAGGAGCTAAAAAGTTCTTAAAAGGCAGTAGAATTAGACAGTAGTCTACTTCTATGCTTATAAGTGTTAATATACCATGCTCATAATCGACGAATTGTGTCGACATTAAAATGGAACAGTTACCTAATAGCCGCCTTCTGCCAGCTTAAACTGAATATGCATTTGTATTGTAAGGGGGTTAAAAGCTTAGTGCTGTTTTGCAAAGCAAGCGCAGGATAACTATGGCAAACAGGATCTGCTTAAGGAGAAAACGACTGTTTGTCACCTTTTATCAGTTGTATAATAGTGCATAAATATTAAATGAATGGAAAGCATTAACGTCTAAAGTACGTTTATTAATATCTCTCTTTGTTAGATAATAAACAAATCGTTACATTATCAAGAAGAGCAAGGGTTCATTCAGACTATATGTATAATGATTTCATTAAGTTCATTAAAGTTTCTTTTGAATTATCATTAATAGTTTTCACTTTGTCTTGCTAGTTCATTGAACTTTCATATATAAGTAATTAAATGATTCTTGTAACCACAGAAAGAAAATAATTGTCCATGCAAAAATAGATTACTTAATAACAAAGTAACAGGAGCGCGTGTGTTTGTAATGTTTTTATTTAATCAACGATAAAGCTTGTCCCAATTCTTTTAGTTTCATTTTCTAAAGTGCAATTTACGTCTACGACACAGTTGGCAGTAATCCGGTCTTGTATTATCGATTGCATGTAGGTAATGCGATTAAAGTGGAAAATGTTGCCCGAGGCGTTTTACTCCTTTAGTTTTCAATTAACTTGCCGTCTAACTTTCAGAACTTGATTTTGTTAAGCCGATATTAGACGTATTATTTATGTCTTTCAATTTAGATGATTCAACCAAATTGAACCATATAAACAGAAATTTGAATTATTCAATTTCATTGACTACCGTCGTGTCCTTCCAATTATGTGCCTTTCAACCCAATTGATTCTATTTGCTTGATCCGTCTCATTGACATCATCATTAGTTAAGTTTTTAAATCAGAATATCAGCATTAGTTTTTTAAACAAAAATTAGACCAATTCTTTTGTCCAACTCATTAACCACACCTGTCATTTGGTTGATAAAGTGACCGCTACACTTTTGCAGTACCATAATAATATAAATCCGCCATGTATCCATAACTATATACACATGTACATTTGTGGGCGCAAGATATTTGTAATGTGACTGTGTCAGTTTGTCTTTTAGCAGATTCATTAACATGTGATTCTACCAAACTGGCCATTTTAACTTCGCCGATCATCTTATCGATGTCGATATTATGGAGATACGCGATCATTGCATGCATACTGCAAAAGAATGGGTTAATTTTTCTTTTAAATTACGTGTCGGTGCACCGCAACTTTCGGAACAATAATAACTGGATCGACCAATTTGCAACAAAATTTTTAATTACCGTTTTTGAGTTCGATTCGATCGATACATAAATCAATTAATATAGAGCAATATTTTTAACTTCACGCCAGTTCCCTTGCGTGCCTACCTCGCAAGGGAACTGGTGTGAAGTTATGTATGTATGTAATATTTTTAAATATGTTATTATATTACCTTAGGAAATATGTTATAGTTCTATGCGTTCTCTCGTCAAATTAATGACGTCAAAGTTGTTAATAATCTATTTTTACGAGCTTTAATAAATTATTAACATTTGATATATTACTTTTTAACAATAATGAAATACAGCTAAGACTATAAATAAACAGAGTGGGTTGCGTTCCGATATATAGAGCATAAATTACTCATACGAATCTTTGTCGTTGTAGACAACATAATGAATGAGCTTTTCCGAATATGAGTTTATGCTTGTGGCAGTTCAGTTATTACTGTTCTGAGATAAATTAGTATTTATAAATTAATGTATAGTTATATCATTAATACTAATTCTCATTTTTCCTAGAGTGTTGCAACTTTAACAATATACAGAAGCTGAAGGATAGATTATTAATATATTACGTGTGGTGTTTTAAGAGGTGCAGTCAATACGTTTACGAGACTTCGTAAAATTTTATTACCAACGACAACAAGTACACTACTGTTGTAAAATATTTACTACAATATGTATGATGTCATCTTTTTCATATAAACTAATGAGAAAATAACCTTTGTCACGATTTAACGTCCATGTTTCTGATATAGCAAATCACGTTTTACAAATAAACATAGCGGAGTTTGTTCGCGAAGCTTCAAATAGTGGCACCAACGAACAAGAAAACTCGGATGAGAGATTTCCTTGTTTTGTTTGAAGTGGTTTCTCCCCTCGAGTGCTATTCGTATACGAACAGACACGGGGAAACCATTGTGTCGGCAAGAATGTATGGGGCGTTTAAATCGACTCATTAAAGCCCACCACTGAGTAATTGTCTGTACTTCCCTTCAACACCTTGCTGTTCCTAATTTTCGAGAGCAATTGTATGCAAATAATCTCTGAACAAATCAACACTTAACTAACAGAGCAAACATCTAATATCGTATAAAATAGGTGAAAATATCTGCATGTCAAATGGAGTTATATTATAGGTCACTCTTATTCAGATGGAAAGTGGAATGTTGAAATTCCTTGTCCTAGATTTTCCACAAAGGACGATAAATGAAATCGATTGTAATAGGTGTGATGGCTATTGACGGTGGCACAAAAGCCTTTGGACATGGTGTGTGCTCAGTCACAAAGATATTCAGTTTATAAGCGCGTAGAGCGCGAGTGTGCTACTAAATACAAAAAAATAGTTTTATGTTTAAGTGATATAAGCACGGAATATTATTTCTTATTGTTTTTAATGTATTTATAGACAAAAATATTAGTGTGGCTATCATTCATTCATTTGAAGCTTTTATAACTACATCAAACGAAAGGGGCGCTCGAATTTGTCACAATGTGCTCCGAGTCAAGCTCCAATTGAACTTATTAAATTTACATCGTTTGTAACATTATTAACTATGATTTATTGGTGACATGAACATTAAGGGATGAAAGAACTCTAATTATATTAATCGCATTAATCTATAGAGTTACAAGCTGTTATATACATATGTACAGTACGTATTTATATAAATAATTTGAATTACTGATTTAATTCACCGCTACCAAAGGTTGATTTTACTTTGAAGGCGAACTTGTTTTGATTTTAAACTATGTATTTAATCTGTTTCCAAAAATTAATAGTTCGATCAAATATTAAAAATCATCAAATCATGACGATTTTATTCATTCATTATGGCTATATAGGAAAAATACACTCACTTGTATAATATGTAGGCAAAGCACGATATGTAACTTACCTGAAACAAAGGTAAACATGTTTTTATATTTGTGTATAGGAAATCCATAAAATTATAAATACGTTAAAATAACCTTAGCTAAAATAATAGGAATAAACCACAGCCTTATTTTCCGCACATTCAATCGCTGGAGGCTTAACAACTCAGTGCGATACGCTCTCGCTCGGTAACTTTGTAAAGAAAATCGAATTTCCGAGCGATGGGAAATTCGAAATAACACCGCATGTTATACCATACTCCTTTAACATTATAACAGTATCCGAACATGATGATAAACGTATTCTCTACCACTAAGGAATCTATTTTTATTTTGCTTATGGAATTAATTTTGTTGTGTAGAATTAATGTTATTCAGATATAAAAATAAAATAATAACGTTGGTTTTATTAACAATAATCTGTAATTGTTTCAGGGCAAAATGAAGAAAAACAGAAGTTTTCAATGTGGATGGTGGCTAGTACTACTGACAGCCACTTTAGCTGTGCCAGCGGCATCTGAGGCGGGTGTGGGGCTTTTTGATGCCAAACTGAAGCAAGTTGTCACCTCTAGTACTCTTAAATGGACTAACATCAAGAAAGAGGCGATGACTAATTATGTTATTGGAGCTGACTCCGAAAAAGGCAAATATATTTTTAACATGCTTGTTATAACACATTATGTTGCACTTTAGTAACTCTTAAATTATTTATTAGTTAAAAATAATTTAAGAATTGAATATGCTACAATATTCAAATTGATAATTATTTACAGGGCCCATCTATTTGTGCAGAGCACGACATGAAGGTGACATGATTCTAGGACAGTTAAAGCCTGATTACACTTCCTGCGCTGTATCAGGAACTAAAAGTTATAACGTTTTTGAAGTGTTGGAAAATATTGAAAATGCGTCTTTGATTAATTGGGTGCCGTGGTTTAAGTTCCATGCAAAACCGAGTGGTGCTGTTGTCGTAGAATCGTCAGCAAATTCTGTATTTATTGGACGAATGAAAGCAGGGAGTGGGTATTCTCATTACATTGGTAGAATAGCATATGAAAGGGCTATTGGACAACTGATTACATTTGACGACCAAAATAATGAACTTATTGAAAATAGTGGAGAAATATTAATCGAATTCGAGCCTGTTAGTTATAAACTAGAAAATGTTGTACTAGATCTGAGCACAGAACACGTTCGACAAACTGATCCTGAAGTGTTTGAGGAACGCATTCTTCGTAATGATGAAGAGGTGGCTGCTACAGTTACAACAGAAATTCCATACGAATTCAACTATACTTTATCCTGGGGTCACGGACATGGAATCGCAATTGGCCTGAATACTTCAATTGAAATGGCTGATGGCACATTATTTCCACCTATCCAATGGGCTAATCCGTTTACCGAACGAAGAACTAAAATGTATACAATGGAACAATATTTAGAGCCGGGGACAGCGTGCAATGTTACATTCAAAGGAAATCGCACAGATCGTGACGTTCAATATACAGCCAATCTAGTTACCTTCTACAAGGATAAAGATTCCCGATCGAGACAAATGCGAGGACAACGTATCGAAAATACATTAGAAGTAGAAGCAGTGTATGGTGAAATATATTTTGTGGGGAATAACAGTTTAGTGCCAACAACAACTACTTCTACAACTACTACGACAACTACTACAACTACGCCACCACCAGAAACTGCACCACCAGCGCCTGAAGAGAACAGTATTCCAAGTTCAATAAAACGACCAGATAATTCAAAAGAGATTGATAGTAACGATATGTACAATGATAGCGGTGAAGGTGCGGTAAAAACACCACCAGCTAAAGAAGATAACATAAACAAGTCTGTTGTTGGTGGACTTGGAAGCAGTAATCCAGGCAATAAGGGCGACGTTATGAGGATTATACCTTTCACTTTGATCCTTCCAATGATTGCATTCTTACTTTAAGTTGACGTTATTAGTTTTCCTTGTAAATAGCGAAAGTTTATATCACTTCAACCTTAATAGTTGCTTTGTTATCAATGTTAAGTATTAAGAAACTAGACTTTATGCTGTCGTTTAGATGCTGAAGGAAGAAACGATATTAAAGACATACTTTATCTTCGTAAATTATTCTGTAAATAGATTTTTTGTTTTCTTAACATTCCTGTTATGTGGTTTCATTCCAGTGTGTAAATTAAGAAGCCAAATTAATCGCATTATTGTAAATATATATTTGTAAATAGTAGTGAGTCGCAGAGCGGCGAGAAATCGTTGTCATGAGGTAGATAGCGATGAGTGATATCATCGGAAGAAGTATTCGATAGGAGAAAGACGCTGTTACCACTAAAATCTGTAGTATGATCAATTGGTCACATACATAATAAGTGTTTATGGCTATATATGGCTTCTATATGTAATCTGTTCATTAAATAAATATGAAAACAATTTAAAAAACTTTATTTATTTGCTTTTCAATATTAATTATATTATTATTAAATTGAGAAATTGTTTGCATCCTTTGGTTTATACCGAAGTTATAGTTTTGATTATTCAAAACTATAAAGATAAATAAACTACGATTTGTTTTTAAACCTGTAACAGTTATCATCACTACAAATAAATCATTTTACCTAAAGTATTTAAAGTGCCCACACATTCCCTTTTTTCTCGAAATATATATGAACACACACGGTTAAGCAAATTTCAGAATTACATGATGTCATTTTTTTTGTTATTGAGCCAGGTGGTAGGGCATTTGCCCGATTGGATGGCTACCACCCCTGGTCTAGACTATGCCGCCATAACAACCTTGAGTTATGTTCCGGCTTTAGCGACCAGGTTCCAGTCTCCCTTAAGAGTGCAGCAGCGCCTTTGTAGCACTTTTGGTGTTGCGAATGTCCATAGGCCTGTCTGCTGAACTCCTGCAATAAAATAATAAAAAACTACCTTCACCGATACAATATAGTATTTTATTTTCTTTTTGTTATTTTTAGTTTTAAGTCATAAGAATTTAAAATCCAGAATTAAGAGATATTATTACTTTTACTTTTAGCTTTAAACAGATATTTATTGTTTTAATTAGGTTTGTAATAATTATTTCAATTTATATACATCCCGATTCCATTTTCATGAACAGTTGAGTGTAAGTAGTTTAGAACAAAAAAATCATGTTATTTGTTAGGCGAATGTTTGCTGTGTAATTTTGACTTTGTCAAAAATATTAAAGTACTTCCCGGTTGCTTAGAAAAAAAACTATAATTCTTATTACCTAGAGAAGTAAATAGTAATTTACATATAAACAGCTATTGTTAGTAAATACGCTTAGCAGTCATTTTGTCAATGTGTAAAGAAAGTGGATGATATTTTTGTATGAATTGATTCGATTATAAGTGTTTGCCTTAATTGTAAGAAGAAATGTTCATCTCTTGATGTTTTTAATTAATATATAATCAGTACATCATTAATGGTTATTAAAAGCAGTTTAACGTCAAAGTACTCAAACGCTACAAAAGATTTAAGTTCCATTTAATTTGATCACCTGCTATTCCCTACAAAAAAGTTATATCACAGCTTAAAGTGTGTTAAGTGTGTATCATTTGAGTACGCAGACGTCATATGTAGGTTTAGTTTTAATCTGATATAAAATATTGTATTTCGAGTTATTTATTACAATTGATTGTCCCACCTAGCATAAAGTTATCAAATAAGACTTATGAATATATTTACAAAATATTATCATTATATAATAGACGGTTTTGATTACAATTTCAGTTTAGACAAAAGTAACTTTATACCTTTTGGTTATATACGTTGACGTTAGAACTGACTGTATATAATCAATGTGCATAGATTCTTTTTGTATAGGAGAATCGATCTGGTAAAAAAGGCCTGTGCGTTCAACGTTTAATGTATAAAATGAAAATGCTTGTATTTTTGAATTTGTAGTAAATTTGTCTAATGCATGTTAGGGCATACTCTATTGTTGTACCTATGTCAAGCTAAAGTACCCTACTGGTAGTCAGAGAATCTCATGACACCACGTAAACATAGTTTTGCAAAGCATAATTGTGATGTTCCATGTTAGTTTCATTTGTTTCAAATCATTAAAGTGTAATTAAAGAAAAACTATTTTTTATTTCTTAACCTAAAAATAGGCTATTTCCATACCCATAGAACCCTGAACCCTATGTTTAACCGCAGCGCATATATGATTATTATGTTATACACTAGCTGACCCGACAAACTTCGTACCGCCTTAGAATCAATAAATAAAACGTTGATTTCTGAATGACGGGACGAATATCAAACGTTTGAAACTCAAAACAAAAAAATTTAAAAAAAACTTCACTTTATGTTTAATTTGATTTCTGAAAGACTTTTCAATTAATTGATTTCTAAATGACGGGACGAACATCAAATGTTTGACAGATAGGAATACTTTCTAAGGGAAAGCGAAATTCTTGTTTTTAGTATATTCCAAGCATTTTTTTATATTTACTCACCTTTTAAACCTTCCCTGGACTTCCACTAATAATTCAAAACCAAAATTAGCCAAATCATTCCAGCCGTTCCTGAGTTTAAGCGAGATTAAGGAACAGCAATTGATTTTTGTATATATAGACAATTGACTATACACTGCGATCTCGGGAGGAATCTACGATATATTTTTGTCCTCATTGACATTAATTAAACTCTTTTTCATACCTAATTAAATCAGATGTAGTGAAAGGTATCGTAACAGGATTGTATTGCATTTGTAACGAGTCATACCTACATTGCGGTTAAAATGTATGTTTAGGATCCGCCTCTCTATGGAAGATAAGAATGGTGGTTTATGTATATTTTAACGACAACACCGAGATTTTCCCGAAACAGCTCCACAGTTGTTTAGTAATATATTTTTATATATTTCTTTTATTGCTGAAGCACAACAGACAGGCTGACGGCCCAACTGTGATGAAAAGTGGTTACCGTCGCCTATGAACACTAGCAACACCAAAGGTGCTGCCAATGGGTTACCGGCCTCGAAGGGAAAACTGGAAGCTGGCTACTGATACCGCAGAACACAATTCAAGGTTGTTATGGCGGTATACTCTAGACCAGGGGTGGTAGTCATCCGTCCATCTGCGGGTAGTTTGTCGCCTCTTACGACAGGCCGCCCGGCCGCAGATAATTAGTATTCTTTTCCGTTCCTGCCTAGATAGTTATGTTAATGTAAAATGTAATCATTCTGATGATAAAAGAAACTTTTAAATCGAGATTGCCTAAATGTCATATTTGCCAACGCTCATTAGATCACCCATTATGAAAAAATGCTAGTAGAATTGTTATAGGTAATATACTCCATTTACAGAAATAAAATTAATTTTTAGTAAAGTTGGATTTGCAAAAACAGTCACGTAGTGCACATGGTAAATGTGTGTAGTATTATATAAATTTCAACCCATTTCACGGTGGCCGGTAGGTATCTAAGGATCTATTCTAAGCGTTACCAAAGTTACATTTTTGTAAAGTATTATTCTCGGCCACATAGTTGTCACAGACCTACATGTCATGTCAGCTTGAGATAATTTATTATGTACGTAGAACGTGATCTTTTCTGCTAAATTTATTTTACCAAAAAGTACTAACCCAAGCTCATGTAACATTTTATGAAAGATCTTAATTAATACATACTGTATATAAACGGAATACAAGAGCATTTTTACTTTGTAGGTAATATAAAAGAATACCAATTTGACGAGCATAGAGAGGGGAATCTTGGATATATATAGTAGGGGTGGCCATAAAAAAAGGCCAGACCCGTAAAGCAACTGAATGCTTAAGCTGAATACACATTGGTTACTTATTTTAGCAATGGATAGTTCACGCTATAAAAATATAGATATGTGAGTGACGGATTTAGGCTTGCTGCCGCACTGTTTGAAATCCGGCCCTTTTTGGTTCCGTAGACATTTTAGCAGAAACGGAACCCTTATGTAATTGCTATGTCCATCCGTCCGTTTTCTTCATACATTCATAATCAAACTAATTCAAATCGGTTTTTGAAATTGAATTTGTTGTTTAGTTTTTATCAAAAATGGGCCCCGAGCCTCTTTTGAGTATTGTTCGCTATATGTTATAGTTTCTGATTTGGTCATTGAGGCCCACGTTAAAATTTTATCCTGTAAATGTTATGTTTTTAATATAGTTTTAAACTTTAGCTAAATTGCTATATAGAATAGAATAGATAATACTTTATTGCTTACCAAATATACAATTACAAAAACGCACGATTGCAGTCTTGTCTTAGTAAAAACAATAAGCGGCCTTATCGTTTAAAGCAATCTCTTCAAAGCAACCTAACTTAATGAATAATTTAATTTAATCTAATCTCTACATATTGCAATAAAAAATATATAATATTTATTATTACAATATATATATATTACAAAATATATTTTAATTATTGCTATATCTTCAAAACAAATTACTCATTTTGACCACAAACTAATGTGCAGTATTGACAAGTTGAAGTTATTATTGTTTTCCCCACCGCAATGTCGCGGGTCAAACCCTAGGATGGAGCTGTATTTTACTTGCATGAGAACTTAATTACGTAGTGTATATATACGTTTTCCGCTTACAAGTCCGGTGCGTGGTTTAGGAGGAGTTAGCAGATAGGTATACTGACAGACAGAAGCGGAAAGCGACTATGTTTTATAATATGTAAAGATAAAGTGGGAAAAGTACGTGAAGAATATAACTACAAACAAAAGTTTATGTTACTACAAATTAATTAGCTTTTGAAAAAATATGCAACAATTTATTAAACTAAAATGTTATAACACAATATTGAAAACTTAACTAAGTTACATTTACGCAGCTTGAGTGATTCAGCTGTATCCGCCGCCGAACCGGCTGATTTAGCCGTATTTGGAGAGTATATATATTACCACAATATTACTACGGCTACAAGAAGAATGTACACAGAAACGTAACCAAAGTTTCGTATGTGAGTGATGAAGTTAGGTATATTTCATTAGTACAATTTAATATTACAAATCTTCTTTACAATAATTTTATAATTTAATTGATAAATAACAAGAGTTTACCCCGCGGGGTAAATAAACTCTATTTCTATAATATTATTCCCTCAGTGGCGGATTTGCAGTCTTGGCCGCCCTAGGCTCCAGGCCATGTAGTACCAGCCACCCCTTTCTCAGCACCCATCATATTGAGTACATAATGAATTTGCTTTTTTGCCAACTTTTATCGAAATCGATTCAGAAATTTAGTTAACTATAATATCTGCTAGTTTGTAAAAAAAAATCCGAAATTTCAGGGATAATTGCACATTTGCACCTAATATTGTGTAACAGTACGTTTGTTTAACCTACGAACATATATATATATATATATATATATATATATATATATATATATGAAAGTAGAGTAAACGCGGTCGAGATGCGAGCACTGCGCAAAATCTGCGGAGTGACGCTCGCGGACCGCGTTCGTAATACCGAAGTAAGAAAGAGAGTTGGTCTGAAAGAGAGTGTCGGGGTGAAGGTAAGGAAAGGAATGCTCCGGTGGTTCGGGCATGTGGAAAGAATGCATGATGAAAGAATGACTAAACAGATATACAATGCAAAAGTGGATGGATGCAGAAGTCGTGGAAGGCCACGACACACCTTTCATGATCAAATTGATCGTGTACTAGCAGAAGGTGATGTCAGGAGCCTTAAGAACAGACGAGCTTGCATGACAAGAGTTATGAATGTCAAAGAGGCAAGTGAGGTGTGCAAGAATAAGCCTAAATGGCACTCTGTTGTTCGTGCCTACCCCGCAAGGGAACTGGCGTGAAGTTATGTATGTATGTATGTATGTATGTATATATATATATATATATATATATATATATATATATATATATATATATATATATATATATATATATATATATATATATATTATATATCAATATTCTTCCTAAATCACTTATATGTACGAAATAACTTATACGTACATTTTATATGAACGAAATAATTACTTCACATTACATTATCTATATTTTATTTATAAAAAGTACAAAAGTGATTTAGGAAGATTATTGTTATACGATGCGGTGCAGGGCGGCCCACCATAATGTGCGCGAGCCTCTATAATATTTACGTACTTTGAGTTATTTCTTGTTATCATCAGTGAATTTTTTGTCACGATTTGCCGCCCCTAATATCTGGCCGCACTAGGCCCGGGTCTCCTGGGCCTTAGGGCAAATCCGCCACTGTATTCCCTATTAATATTATAAATGTGAAAGTAACTCTGTCTGTCTGTTCCGCTTTCACGGACCGAAACCACGAAACTAATGGACCGCTTTGGCTGAAACTCAGTATAATATATATATATAAATATATATAAGTATATATATATAAATATATGCAAAATGGGATAGTTTCCGGGTTAAAAATATATTTATCTTTCTGTTTGCTATGCTTTTACGGAAAAACTATTGGGCCGATTTGGCTGAAATTAGGTATATATGTAATTTTAACACCGAGGGTGGACATGGGATGCTTTTCATCCAGGATAATGGGATAAATTTATGTAAATTATTTTTGTAATTTTCGTCATTTTCATCATTTATGTAGCTAACCAGATAGATAATCGGGGGATAGATAAATAAAACTAGAACGGGATGAAATAAAGGATGTAAGTTTATATGTGACCAATCATTTCTCAAGTTTATACTGGATCGGTTTTGCTGTAATTTTGTTTAAATGTAGTTTTAATACCGATAATGGACATAAATACTTTTAATGCCGGGAGATAGTACAGTTTGCAATATAAAATGAAGAGAATATTCCGGAGACAAATAGCACTAACATAAAAATTTAGTACAATATAACCTGTATTAATGCCTACTCTTTAAACATGAGGCACGTACTAGAAGTTGGAAAAAAAAATTCTTTGACAAATCCAATTATGAGTAAAAAGTAAAAAAATAAATAAGACCATAACAACGTTAAACCGTTAATACATAATTAGGTTGTAACGTAACATAATGTCTTGGCACTGTTATCCTATTAGCGAACTTTAACAGTTCTATTACGTTGTTAAGGTTGTTAAAGTGTTATTTGTCACCACACCAGTCTCGCCCACCTTGCGTAATTAATGAGTTGGTTTCATAAACAAATTGTTGTTTTCTAAAATAACGTCACACAAAAAAACTTTTGATTAAAGTACATTACTAATAATATAGCCCACGCACGATAAAAATTTAGTTCTCACGCCATGTTCGGAATGCGCACTATCAGAATTTATACAATAGTATTCTATACGTAATATTATGTTGGATAACTTCCTAGTCATTGTTTAAAGAATTTAGGGCTGATTTATTTTTAAATAGAATTATGTAATATCTCGGCTTTAGCAGTTTATTGCATACATAGACATAAAAGTCTAGTTAAAACTTTGACTTTGCTCACAGAAAGTTGGATACCTATCGCGCTTAAACTGTCTAATTTTAATTCAAAACAAAACAATCGAAACAGTACTATACGCAAGGCCTGAAGCGGACGCTTCGAATGCAACTGGAAATTAAATTTGGAATGATTATGATATAAATACCTATATCATAAACCACTTATTCTGAAAAATGGTGCCAGGTGGTAGGGTATTTGCTCGACTAGATGGCGACTACCCCTGGTCTAGAGTATGCCGCCATAACAATCTTGTGTTGTGTTCCGGCATTAGTGACCAGGTTCCAGTCTCCCTTAAGAGAGCAGCAGCGCATTTGTAGCACCTTCGGTGTTACAAATGTCCATAGGCGATGGTAACCGCTTTCCATCAAGTGGGCCGTCTGCCTGTCTGCTGAACTCCTGCAATAAAAAAAAATTAAAAAATGCTGTAAGTACCTACACCGTATTTCAGAATAAGTGGTTCATTCACTTAACTAATGTAAACTAAAGAGTTCTATCCCGTAAAATTATCTGGTTCTCATGAATAAAAGTTATTCTATATTCATCTTGGTCATCAAAATTACTTATATATCATTTTTTTAAATAATTTGCTCAGTGATTTTAAGACAGACAAAAAAGATGTAGCCACTTTTACAGATTAAGTCTCACACAATATTTCGACTGCTGTGTGAGATAATAAAGAAATTTTCTATTATTTCATCCTAAGTTTCTAATTTCAATTTAATTCACTAAACAAACAGATATGAAACAAAAGTTGAAGAAAATTTATCTTATGTGGGGGAAATAAATTAGGGTGAAGCTAAGGCAATCACAACGGGAAGGAAACTATTTATTTAGAAGTTCCATAAGTCACTGCTAACTTATTTAGTATCGAGATAAGACTTAATGGAGTAACAATAATTATTGTAGTTGCAGACTTTAAACAACAGATATGTATTATTTAACTGCAAGAAGCTAACTGCTAGTTTTCTTAGAATATACATACATAACTTCACGCCAGTTCCCTTGCGGGGTAGGCACGAACAACAGAGCGCCATTCAGACTTATTCTTACACACCTCACTTGCTTCTTTGACATTCATAGCTCTTGTCATGCACGCTCGTCTGTTCTTAAGGCACCTGACATCACCTTCTGCTAGCGTACACGATCAATTTGATCATGGAAAGTGTGTCGTGGCCTTCCACGACTTAGAATATTTATATTTATATATATATATACATATATATATATATATATATATATACATATACATATATATATACATATATATATACATATATATATATATATAGTGTAATGAAAGTAAGCTTGATTATAAGGTAGCTATCATAGCTAACTTATGACCAAATTGACATTAGAAAATGTTGACAGTGCGGTAAATAATGTTTATCTCAAAAACTGGAAATGCTAATTTACTTGTACTTTAGCCTAAAACGAGGACTACAAGTCTTTTGTGAGAGCTTGATGACTGATAATTTGTTATGAACTTTTATTTTCAATAAATGCAAAATATTGGGAATACGGATTATTTTTAAGGAAGAGATGTTTGTATGGAAAATCTCAACTATTTATTGTGTGTGGCTTATTTAAGCTGCTATAATAGTTGGCGTCAGTGAAAAACCTATTTGGCCGAGGCTGAGTTTAATGGGTTTAAAGAAATTCAAAAGAAATATCAATAGAATTGGCTCAAAAAACCTTATAGCTACATAGAACTCATAGAACAAAAATATCTTACAATCATGAAGCGAGGATTTCACTAGCAAGTACTTCCAGTAATTTCTAGGGAAAGTTCTTGCTGGGTTTTTGGTAATACGCCTGTTTAGATTATGCAAACTAGTTGAGTAAGTATAAATTTCGCCACATTCTATATTATGTCTGATATATACCTAAATACATATTATTAAACATAACAAAACGCAAATGTCATTATTTTTCCGGTAGAATGTTTTATCATCGCATTAAAATGCCAACCATTATATTAAACATTAGCATATTTACCTACGTCTATCGCTATTCGCAGAAATATTTCGTTCACCACCTAAATAACCTGATGTAATTCGTAATTAATAAGTAGCCTTGACATTTTTGTGTATCCAATGCAGTCCAGTATAAGTTTTGGATTGAAAGTTCATGGCAATGGCATTTCATAACAGGTTCCTGAAGGGCGAGGCTGAAGGGTGAATAGAGAATTGCTGCAAGGAATCGCGCAGGGGAGGCGTTAAAAGTATATTCATAACAAGAAACCTATTCTAATATTAATTTTAGATGCCGTTTATACTTTTACTCGAACTTTGCACTTTGTTTTCCTCGGTAGTCTTTGGGTCCCGCAGAGATAAGTCCTTTATTCAAGTTAAAAAGTATTTTTGTTCTTCCCCGGTACAAACAGCATACCTAGTTATCTACCTACTAAATTAAACATCATGATAAACAGTACATTTCTGTGACTGTAAAAGAACAAGCACACAAAATCACCAAACAGTCTCTAAGTAATACTATTAAAGTCATTAGTAACAATGTGTGGTTGTGTGCATGTATTTTTTTGACTCGTGTATAATAGTGTTATTAGCATATTTAAATTTAGGCGATTATTTAATTATGAATGGCAAGTAATTAGATAATACAGACAGCTATTGACTGATAAAAAGTTCAATAACAGAAATATTGCTTTTCACATACTAGAGATTACTTAAAACACGTATCATTCTTCAAGTCGCACAAGATCATTACGGCATATCTGTATGTGGCGTCTGATTAGGTAGAGTTCGATTTTTCTAGAATATCACACTGCATTAGAAAGTGCATGTAAAGTCGCGGTATGAAAAGGTTCGCCAGTTTTTAAATGGATTCATTTAAAGTTCCACGAGCACATGTAACGTTTTCAAACTAAGTCACAGAACAAATTGTTCCACAGAAAATTATGTTTAACTGTTGGACAATAAAGTTTAAAATTACTTAGATCAAAGTTGTTTGATTTTCTATCTTGTCGAAAAAGATTGTTTAGAGGTGTAAATCCTTTTTTTTTACTTTAATATTTGTGATAAGCGTAGTGATTATATCATCTTTGTTTCTGACTATTAAAACTATTGTTAATCTCAGTCAATGTCTATCATTGTCAACATTGCATTGCATTGCACTCGTGCAAGCAAAAGTCGACTTTAAGGTGACGAACCTTTTCATACCGCGACTGTTCGTACTTATAATATAAATTTCACGTCAGCTAAAATGAGAAATCAAATAAAAATAGCAATTAAATTCGAATGACAATGATCAGCGGTAAAAGAAATTTCAAACTAAAATTCAATTATAGAAATTTACGTAGTTTGTCAATTACAAAAAATAGTTTGTGTAATTAGTTGAATCGAGTGTTGAAGTAATGCATGAGAAAAGTGCCTCCATTTCTTCTAGTTTAATAGGAATGCTCCACAAAGGGTCATAAAAATAACATTTCCCTCGCCACTAAGCAGTGGAGCGAGCCGAGTATACTCGGCATGGGGCAGTAAAACGAGACAGCCCGTCGTTAACCTCACCATTGTAGATATAAGTAAGGATTCCCCGATTCACGTACAACAGCACTACGCTCGATATTAACTTGACCTAAATAATAATATTAATATCTGTCATAGAACGCACACACGTGTCTTAACCCTATTTTGTTATTTGTATACACAGATGTTTCGGTGAAGTTTTAGCAAACTATGGATTTTTGCTAAAACCCGGAAAATAATAAGCAATCCTTTATTCATAGTTGGGAGTGGGGAGCGAACTAACAGACAAGTCAACGCAAGGCGACTACCATAAATAAATCGTCATTTTTATCATTATAACTGTGTAATTGTATAACAATATGCTATTGTTTGTGAGCATGTCTTTTCAAATTGCAAAGCTTGAAAATATTGTTTTATTTTTTTATTTATTAAGAAAACGGAGATAAATCTTTTACGGTACATAATATGTACTTTCTAATTCTTTTACGGTGCAGGCTGTCAAACTTTGGAATATGCTGCCTCTTACTGTCAGAGAGGTCAAATCCTTACCAACATTTAGAAATTTGCTCAGAAAACACAATTTGTCCACAAATAGGTATGTCTGATGAACAGAATATAATCATGCTAATACATTTATTATAACAATTTATGTATTATTGTATATATATGACTATGTATATATGTATGTATTTGTATATATATGACTATGTATATATGGATGTATTTGTATATTTATTTCTTAAATTATTTTGAGTGTTTATGTATCTATTGTTTTTTCGTTTTGAGCGATAAGGCCGCCTGTAGTATTTATTGAAAATATTGTAAATATGGTCCGTTTTTGCAATTGTATATTCTGGTGCGCAACAAAGTGTTATCTCTCTCTCTTTCTCTCTCTAAATCTTATAATATATATTACAATATTAACATTTTTTAATGTATTACTGTTACAGAACAGTTGATGGAGATCGATCTCATCATTATTATTTAAAATCTCGCGTTCATAACATAAAAAATAAAGAACCCGTGCTATAAAAAAGAAATTTGGAGCTCTTCATGGATATTATTTATAGCCGCCGTCAGTTGGCAAGGAATGGGCCAACGACGAGGCACAATGCAATTGTAATATAAAATATAAGAAGTATCTACAATATAATACATAGAATACATGGAACAACTGAAATAACGGAACAATAAATCTGAATGAGAAAGGGTCCATTAATGAATAGCTTGTGGTTTAGTAGTCTCAACAAAGAACAGAGACAGAGATCAAGTTTGAATCCAGCGAAGGTTGATTTCGAAAAGGACCGTTTCGTCAGTCACTTTGGACCGGGAATTATGAGTAAGATCCCAAAATTGTCCGTTATTTGTCACTCATGACTAATAATCAGGAAATTAAGACAAATTTATCTAAAATTAAACTAATAATGTAAAACAAAAATGATTAAAACACTAAAATTAAAATGACGATACACTTTAAAATTCGGTTAAAATTGAAAAAAGAAACGTGTGTGTGCAGTTCACACGCAGTAAAAGTGAAACAAAGTGTGACAAGGGATGGGAGGGATTCTAAATTTCGTGACGTTACCTTTTTATATTATATCGTTGTAATATATTTAAGCTTTAACACACGAAATTTGAAGTATTAACGAAAAACTTCAAAACATTTCCAATTATATCGATTAAATATAATGTATTCTATCTCATTCTCTCGCAGACTTAGTCCTATAGATTTAATGTGTTTATCTCTTTTTAGTGTCGCTTTTTCGTTTCATCGAGTTTCAAATCACAAGGACTCTAAAGAAGATTCACTTCATCATAATAACAAAAAAATATCTTTTTAGTTTACTTTTTTGAAAGATGATGGTTTGTCTCCTTAGAGGTATGACATGGGTAATCACTGTAGATACGAAAACTGGAAATATTTATTTAAATTAAATATAGGTTCAGCGAACTTTATTTCCCATAAGAGCGTTTAGTTCACTTACAATGAGATTAAAATATAATTATTAACTAATATAATGTAAATCTTACCCTTAGATCATATATACCTTTATGATCTTAACACTAT
Source organism: Dendrolimus kikuchii (assembly GCA_019925095.2). Classification (NCBI taxonomy): domain Eukaryota; kingdom Metazoa; phylum Arthropoda; class Insecta; order Lepidoptera; family Lasiocampidae; genus Dendrolimus; species Dendrolimus kikuchii. The sequence goes on from CM034390.1 coordinate 19,954,798, forward strand.
GTATATAATATCACTCTTTGGTAATCTGTAATAAACTCGTTTGGTTTCATTCCTGAAAGTGTACCTGTTCTGAAGGGACATCTACATCCCTATATGTGACGCTTAAACAATCGAAACTTAAACGTAAATCGCAGGGGTAAAGATTCAATAATTGACTAGTTTACATACTGTACCATGCAAAAGTTATATCCCTATTAATATTATAAATGCGAAAGTAACTCTGTCTGTCTGTGTCTGTCTGTCTGTCTGTCTGTCTGTCTGTCTGTTCCGTTTTCACGTAAAAACTACTGGACCGATTTGGCTGAAACTCAGTATATATATATTTTCGATGCCGAGAATGAACATAGGATACTTTTTATCCCGAAAAATGGGATAGTTTCCGGGATAAAAATATATTTGTCTTTCTGTTTGTTATGCTTTTACAGGAAAAGTACTGGACCGATTCAATTGAAATTCGGTATACATGTAATTTTAATACCGAAGGTGGACAAGGGATACCTTTTATCCCGGATAATGGGATAGATTCATGTAAAGGTTATCCCAAAAAGTGGGATAGGTTTTTTTGTGATTTTCCATTTTCGTCATTTTGGTCATCTTTGTCCAATTTTTCCGAGTTATCCGATTTGTCCGAGTTGTCCAATTTGTCCGATTTGTCCGAGTTGTCCAATTTGTCCGAGTTGTCCGATTTGTCCGAGTTGTCCAATTTGTCCGAGTTGTCCGATTTGTCCGAGTTGTCCAATTTGTCCGAGTTGTCCAATTTGTCCGAGTTGTCCAATTTGTCCGAGTTGTCCGAGTTGTCCGAGTTGTCCGATTTGTCCGAGTTGTCAGAGTTGTCCAATTTGTCCGAGTTGTCCGATTTGTCCGATTTGTCAAATTTGTCCGAGTTGTCCGATTTGTCCGAGTTGTCCAATTTGTCCGAGTTGTCCGATTTGTCCGAGTTGTCCGAGTTGACCGATTTGTCCGAGTTGTTCGATTTGTCCAATTTATCCGAGATTTCCGAATGGTCCGAGTTGTCCAAGTTGTCCAAATTGTCCGAGTTGTCCAATTTGTCAGAGTTGTTCGAATTGTTCGATTTGTCCGAGTTGTTCGATTTGTCCGAGTTGTACAATTTGTCAGAATTGTCCGATTTGTCCGAGTTGTCCAATTTGTCCGAGTTGTCCAATTTGTCCAATTTGTCCGAGATGTCCGAGTTGTCCAATTTGTCCGAGTTGTCGGATTTGTCCAATTTGTCCGAGTTGTCCAATTTGTCCGAGTTGTCCGAGTTTTTCCGATTTGTCCGAGTTGTCCGATTTGTTCGAATTGTCCGAGTTGTCCAAATTGTTCGATTTGCCCGAGTTGTCCGATTTGTCCAATTTGTCCGAGATGTCCGAATTGTCCGAGTTGTTCAATTTGTCCGAGTAGTTCAATTTGTCCGAATTGTCCGAGTTGTCCGATTTGTTCGAATTGTCCGAGTTGTTCAATTTGTCCAAATTGTCCGAGTTGTCCAATTTGTCCGAGTTGTCCAATTTGTCCGAGTTGTTCGAATTGTTCGATTTGTCCGAGTTGTTCGATTTGTCCGAGTTGTCCGAGTTGTCCAATTAGTCAGAATTGTCCAATTTGTCCGAGTTGTAACCGATTTTTCCGAGTTGTCCGCGTTATCCGATTTGTCCTTTTTGTCCGTTTTGTCCGATTTGTCTGATTTGTCCGATTTGTCTGTTTTGTCCGATTTGTTCTTTTTGTCCTTATTGTCATTTATGTAGTTGTCATAGATGGAGGATAGATAAATATAGCTAGGACGGTTTGAAATGAAGGTTGAAAATATGGATAAGACCAATCATTTCTCAATTTCATAAATATAAACATTCATCATCTATAAAAAATACGATAGTAAGTCGATATGTCTTTCCGTTCAGTTTTCACGGAAAACTACTTGGAAAGGATCGGTTTTGCTGTAATTTTGTTTAAATGTAGTTTTAATACCGAAAATGGCTATAAATACTTTTCATGCCCGGAGATGGGATAGTTTGCGATATAAAATGAAATTAAACTTCCGAGTGCAAATACCACTAGAGGTTGACCCGCGGCGTAGCCGCGGGGTAAACTCTAGTAGTAAATATTTTATAATTCATTAACACAGTTCAAACTTATTATTCTGTTATTATGTAAATATAAATCTCCTTCGTCATTTACTCAGAAATCGGGTCTCGATTCCCGCAATTAAAAGACAATTCATAATATATGAATAAGCCAAATGAATCATGATAATTTTATTCATTATTCAATCCAATATAGGAAATTATGAGCAAAATAAGCATCGGAATACAAAGTTAAGGGGACAGAAGTAACGTTTTATACTTATTGTTATTAATAAAACGTAATGTCACAATGGTACGGATTTAAAACACCATAAAAGGCTTAAGTCAAGAGTTTTAAAGGATTAAAAAATAGTTTAAGACCAACATTGAAAGACTTTTATAAAAAAACATGCAATTTAGGTCCTCCATCCATCAACGGTCTTAGTCATAGAATTTCAAATTGGTAAGAACATAATTAATATTACGACTTTTTAATTTTAACCGATGTGATTACAGGGATATTGCGTTGTGTAGGGAATTAATCTTTAAAAAAAAATTTACAACCCAGACACCGAATATGAACAAAGTGACAGAAGCCAGAATAAACCGCTGAATCATAAAAATGTAAAGATTCTAAAAGAAAGTTACAGAAAAAGTTCCTTTTCACTCGAGGCACATTCAGAACTCTTTGAGACTCGAGGCGAGGCGTGTTTGAATTCAAAGGTGGTAAAGGCGTTTTAATTATTCCCTACATGCAGGGAGAAGAGGCGAGGGAGGGATGAGAAAGAGCTTACCCTAGGGAACCCTGTAGGCGACATTTGTTTACATAACGGTCGCAACAGTCGAAATCAAACGGTGCACATTTTACTTTTTTATTTCACAAAGAGCTAAGACGTACTTTATACTTGCATGAGTGTACTTGTGTATAACATGCATTACCGTCTATTTTAATATTCTTATTACACTACAGTATTGCAATTGAAACTAAGTTTTAACGACATAAGTGAGTGTTTAATCTACTTTAAAAGTAAGTCATAAAAAGACAATTTTATTTAATAAATATTGAAACAAATGCCCAAGCCCTCATACTAACACACATGGATTTTATCAAAATTCAACTTCATCATTTAATTTAAATTTATTTAAAAAAATAAAAAGAATTTTGAAATGTAGATATATTTGACTGAGGCCAGAAATGCCTGGTGTCTCGCGTTGGGAGTCTGGCTTGTGGCTGCAGGCACTCCCCTCGGCGAATTTGGGCACTTTTCTAGACGATAACGCGTTTAGAATAAGTGCTTGCATTCGCCTAGGGGCGGCCTGTGTTGTTCCACACCGCTGTCAGTGCGGAGATAAGGTCGAGCGCCTCGGTCACCATGGGTTATCGTGTAGCAGGAGTGCCGGCAGAATTTCACGTCATGCAACACTTAATGACATAATCCGTCGGGCTCTTGTCACCGCCGGGGTACCTGCCGTCCTAGAACCGAACGGCCTGTGCCGCGACGATGGCAGGAGACCCGATGGTATGTCATTGGTGCCCTGGAAGATGGGTCGCCCCTTAGTATGGGACGCGTCTTGCGTCGATACTTTGGCAGCGTCCCATCTTCCAGCTACTAGCATGTCTGCCGGTACAGCTGCTGCACAACAGGAGGCCCTAAAACGCCGCAAATACTCAGCCATCGGAAATGGCTACATATTTGCGGCTTTTGGGGTCGAGACCCTGGGACCATGGGGGCCTGAGGCGCACAAGCTTTATCGGGACATAGTCAAACGTCTGGTGGATGTCTCACGTGACCAAAAGACTGGTTTATACCTCGCACAGCGCATCAGCATTGCCATTCAGAGAGGCAATGTGGCCAGTCTTTTGGGCACGTTTCCGACTGACAGAAACTTCATCATTTAATTTAAATTTATTTAAAAAAATAAAAAGAATTTTGAAATGTAGATATATTTATATTTCATTTAAATCACAAAAGAGTTAGAAAATAGAAAAAGAGAATTTGGGCTCGTCCGGGATTTGAACCCGGGACCTCTCGCACCCTAAGCGAAAATCATACCCCTAGACCAACGAGCCAGCTGACACAAAATCTGAAATTTTTTTACTTAAGAGAGCAGCAGCGCATTTGTAGCAACTTTGCTGTTGCAAATGTCCGTAGGCGATAGCAACCGCTTTCCATCAAGTGCTCCGTCTGTCTCTCTGCTGATCTCCTGCAATAAAAAAAATGCTATACAAAATTATCAGAGAAAAATTACACAATTAACGTAAAAAATCTGTTTTCCTTAGGTATATAATATCATTATGTACATTCTAAAGAGCACTATTAATTCCATCTGATAGGATTAGAAACAAAATACTTATACAAGTAACTTGCTTTGCTTTGAAAAATGCAACATTATTCAAGTGCCACAATTTTGAAAGAATCTAATATGACGTAAACAAGACATTTAATTGAGGTCTGGATACCAGCACGTATAATAACAGATACAAACAGCATGCGTAATAACGAGCAATAAGGTCATATAATAATGCATATTCCATATAAAGAGTGGTATCTTGAAAATGAATGGTTCTCCTGGGACACTGTTAGTGGGTCGGACAGGACGTGGCTGGAACACTCAATAAGTACGCTGTATTCCTTAGGGATGATTAGTCTTCACAATGTAGCAATTAAACAATTTAGCAAAAATATCATTTTACACACACACATTAAATAAACCACATTTCTTTTTTTTTAACTTGCATACTACAACAACGTATTTTGTAATTACAAATACGAAAAATAAATTAAATTATAAAAAGATTTAATTATACAAAAGATCGGGCTCGTCCGGGATTTGAACCCGGGACCTCTCGCACCCAAAGCGAGAATCATACCCCTAGACCAACGAGCCATGACTAGTAAGTTCGAAATTTACGTATATAATAAATACATGGTATATATATATGTACGCATAAAGCGAAGATAAAAAAGTGATAACAAAATATATAATCTATTACATATAAAACTTTGGACAGGTTTACTTTACTATCTTTCCTTAACAACATATATTTAGTAGGTATATTGTTATCCCCTAGTATTTTTTTAACCAACCTATAAATTAAACCTCATATAACTATAATGAATAAGAGGGTAAGATTGAAAGCCACCCTGTAATTACTTTTAAAAACACATTTTTAGTCAAAACCCAGTCAAAAATTGAAATTATTGATGAGTTACTTTTCAATTTCATATTTCAACCGAGTATCAGAACTAAAGAATCAAGTTTCCACAGATGCCACATATAATTATGTATGTATGTAAAATTCCAATAAATGATACTACCGACATCTAGCGAATAAGATATAATATAAAATAACGGTCTAAGCAACACTTTACAAGTAGTGTTAGGACCGTCATTATTGTCATAGTACGTCTTTCTTGGTCAATGCTGTCTATTTTTAATAGTGTATTTATTATGTATGGTCAAAACATAGTACACCGTATATGAGTGGCAACCACAAAATTCGATTTATAAACAAAAAATGAAATAATTGTTGAAGGTATATTAATTTACTTGTTTACAACACTGGGTGACCTTAATAACTATGAAATTGAAGGTCACAACTAATTTGCAAGCCATTACATAACCATTATTCAAACGAGTTGCGCCGTATCACGACTTTTAAATGAAATTACGCAGATGTTTAATAGTTTCGGGTAGTGATTACATTGCGAACTTGAAAAATTAGCGAAGTGTAAGTTGTAGAACTCTTCCATGCCATCAATGTGTGTAGACACATTGATGGCATGGAAGAACACTTCATCCACGATAAAAGTTGTATATATATACATATAGTACTTTTATTGATCAGACGAGATTTTGTACACAAAATATATAAAATCTGAAAACAGTCAGTATTCTAAAACTAAAATTTATTTGTAAACATATTTATGTACGTTTTTCAAGTTTCCCTTTTTGCCAAATAAACTGATCTTTGTACAATCGCCATGTCTGTCTATAAACGTGAATGATGTATGTCACAGCTATTTTTCTTATATTCTCCTGGGCTACTACTTTATGAGTGATTGGTAAAAGGGTGTATGTATTCTGCTCGTATTTCCCGTTCAACATTAGTATATTGAAATCGCGGAAAAAATTGTGCACGAACGAACGGACAGACATGCACTGGGCGTTTGTTTTAAAAATAAAACTAAACTGCAAAACATTATCCTTAAAATTTGACGCCAAATATCTATGACCAAATTACATGCTGAGAGTAATAGCTGTTAGCCACTTTTGTCCACTTTCGGACAGGCCTCCCAAAGATTGCGCCACGTATCCCGGTCTTCCGCATTTCATACGCAATCCCACCTAGTGACCGTGCGAAAATCGTCAGTCCACCGAGCTAGAAGCCATCCTATACTACGTTTGATGCGATCTCCACTCCCGTTTAGTTTGTTTTATCGGTGATCGGTTTTGCGACAGATGTGTACAGTCCACTGTTACTTCAGCTTTATAATTTTAGGAGCTATCTTGGTTCTGTTATGAATATCTTCATTTCTAGATCTTTCTAAAAGAGGAACACTTAACATAGGTTCAATTCTTTTTCCATGCATAGGACGCTGTCCAAATTGAAATTTGTAGACCAGTCCCACTACCGGTATCGGCGTGATAAAGCCTTATTTACGAACAATTTATATATTTGTTTTATTAGACCAGGTCGAGGTGAGAGATCTATTCCACGCTAAACGTGACATCAGAAATCGTGTTATCTTGAACGGCGTATTAATAAAATAACCATGCAGTGAATGCTTTAACAAACGTGCCTAGAATTGATTAAACAATATAATTCAGTAGATAATTACGTGATTAGTTTTAATTGTTAAGCTACAAGTTACTTAAATGCAGTTTTTAAATGATAAAAACTAAGATATGTGTAAAGTTATCACAAAGGTTTTGTCAGGCTTTCTATGTTTCGATAAATAATATGCCATGACGCCATAACAATCTTGAGTTGTGTTCCGGCATTAGTGACCAGCTTTCAGTCTCCCTTTAGCGGTAGCATTTTGGTGTCACAAATGTTTGAAGGCGATAGTAACCGTTTTCCATGAGGCAAACCGTCTGCCTGTCTGCTAATTTTATGCAATATACTTATATATTTACCACGCATTGCTGTGAGTAATGTTTTTTTATTGTAAATTAAATGAAAGCTATCCTATGTTCTATGTTGGAACAAATCCATCAACATGAAAAAATCATCAAAATCGGTTGAGTAGTTTCGGAGTTCATCGCAATCAAACACTGTGACACGGTTTTCATATATATATATATATATATATACATATATACACACACACACATATATATATATACATATATACACACACACATATATATATATATATATATATATATATGTGTGTGTGTGTGTTACAGTCATAGTGATTAAATAGCTATTATACATAATGACTGGTCATTATATATAACAGCAAAATTGACTAGACAATGTGATAAATTAATCACTTTATCCAGATATTATTCATAATAGCGGGTCAAAGTTAGCCAAAGTAATAAATACGGTCTAACTGACTTACTAACCCTCCCGCTCTTCATCCCGCTTGTAAGAATAAATAAAAATTATGACCCAGTTAATTCATGTCAGTTCATTTTAAATATTTTATTATTGTAGTCTTTAAAGAGTGATACCAAATACTTGTATTGATCTCTGTGTTTTTTTTAAATTTTGTTTTATGGCTAGTGAGCTTTAAATTTACTTTATAAATTAAAGTTAAATAACTTTATAACAATGTTAATTAACGTAGAATTATTATCTATGAAATGTTATTTTAATTCTTAGGCAAATTGTAATATAATTTTATCATCTTTACCTATACCTACTTGTTTTATTACATTATCCAAGTCTTCGAAGATATTATATAAAATTGCTAGTTAATGTGATTAATTCTGTGTCAATTATCACTTTATCTAAATTGAGTAGACATTATAAATAATGACTAGATAATATATATAATATCCGGATTTATTACTTTGGCTGTAACATATATATGAACTAGCGATCCCGGCATGCATTGTCCTACCCTGAAAAAATAAAAATCTAGGACCCTATTCTCGTACCTCCTACCGGTTCCAATCGTGATTCTAAACCATCCGGGAAACCACTCATACAGACACAAAAAATCATCAAAATCAGTCCAGGAGATTAGGAGGATACTAGAACCCGATCCCAGCGCTACCTACCGGTTCCAATTGTGAATCTAAACCATACGAGGAGGCGGGGACCCACTCAAATACACACAAATAATGTCATCAAAATCGATTAAAGTCGTTCCCAAGTTATGCACGTACATACATTTCTACGATTCATTTTTATTTATATATATTACATATATATGGATTAAGTTTCACATTCTATTAATCAAAGAAAAGAATAATATTAACATCGTATTCTTTTACATTTAGCATCACAAACTTAACGCATTTAGTTTTTTTCGGATTAAGTGATAAATTATTTGGAGTAAACCATTTAGATACTTGAGTTAGGGCGTTGTTTACGTCGACAAAGTTCTGCTAATTTCTGTAAATTTTAAATTTAAGTGACGTGTCACCAGAAAACTATACTACCACATATATATCGTTAATAAAATATGGCAAGTCATTTATACATACCAGAAATAAGAATGGACCTAGAATAGAGCCCTGCGGCACACCCATATACCGATCTCACGAGATTTGACATTGTTAATTTCTACGCTTTGGAACTGTTGCTTAAGTAAGACGTTAATAGTTTGAAGGAATCGCCATGAATACCGTAATAATTTAGCTTTTTTTGGGAGAGTCACGTGCTCAACGCAATCGAATGCCTTGGATAGGTCACAGAACACACCAATGGCATTCTGTGCACTCTCCCGAGCATCTCAAATATGGTTTAGGAGAGCAACTCCTGCATCGGTAGTTGATCGACCTTTAGTAAACTCGAACTGTTTACCATGCAATAATTTATTAATATTAAAATGTGAAAGCAAAAGGGTGGGACTTAAAGTAGGGCGCTATCTATTTAATGCGTAAGTATCTTAGTTGACAACAGAACTCACACTTACCGACCTCTCGGTTTAAAAAAAAATGAAAAAAAAATCATCCTAATCGGTTGAGTAGTTTCGGAGTTCATCGCAGTCAAACACTGTTACAGGGAATTTATATTTAGATATATCAGACGATTACCTAACAAGCGATGAACTTTCTTGGAAAATTATCTTTGCCGGAACTCAAACATACCGAGCTCTCGGTTAAAAAAAAAATTGATTATAAAGAAATATATAAAGAAGCAGATTTCCAATTAAATTCTAAAGAATTGTCTAAAAGTTTTAGCCCTCTATGTATACAGTTGACTAACATATTGTTACGAGTGCGGGACTCGAATTAAAATGGAATTACTATAGAATTTATTAGAACTATACAGACAGGTAAAACATAGGTACAAATATAACTGGACACAACCAGTAACAACTGCACGATTTAATAACACGCACAAAGTCCGTCACCATAGCTTATCGAATGTACGTCTTACTCGTATCGTAATCGTCGCTTGACTGCCTCACCCCTCCGTTCGGGCATTCCTTTTATTCTGTACAAATACAATATGCTTCGACGCAAAACAATAACAACAAGAATTAGTTCGACACACCTGCCTAATGACTGCCATAAAACAAATACAATAACGATAGAATGTTTTTCTTAATTACAAATTTTAAACACAAAGCAAACAAAAGAAGTCTAAATGTGAGAAAGGTAATAAACCAGGTTTATGGCAGGCAAATGTGAATTCACTTTTTGTCGGCATGTAACAATATTATAATGTGTTACGGAGAACTATAATTGTCTTTAGCGAATCTCGATTATAAGACATAATTACAAACAGCATGAAAATAAAAATAAGTTATTTTTTTATGTCCATGATATTTGATCGTAGGATGGAGGGCAGCGTGTTTACTACTTGCGTCCAATGCGACGACTTGCATGTTTAGTGCACAAAATCCCTTAGGTCAGGAGAACAAGGCTAACGCAGAAGGATTTTAGCCATATGACACAAATAAGGTGCGTATATTGTAGTAAGTATAATATATCCAGACTCTTAATTGATATTACGTCATAAACGATTTAGAGACTTGACAAGTGTAGTGGGTGCAAGCAAGATGACTCCTAAATCAACCGGCAAATAAATATTAGTTATTCCCGTTTAGCAAGTCTTAATATTAAACGTATCGCAAAGTTAAAGTAAGTAGTAGAATAGGAAAAAATGCTTTTCAGTAACAACGATTTAAAAATATATTAATTCTACTTTGGGATTGCTATATTATTCGCCTTAGTAGGTATATAATACATCAAAGAGAATATAAGAAAGTTTATAAAATATAAATGTATGCTAAAAAGTATGAGAATAAATAAAAAGAAAGACATTACAGCATTATAGTAAAATATCTTGTTTACTCACATTTTGTCAATATGAACGAATAATTTTGTGTACAAAAAATTACTAATGATATCTGTGAATAGATCCTAAGAAATATGTAATATTTTTTAGTTGTAAAGAGTAACGCTCAAGTAGTGTCATCTATCTAACGAGTACAAACTAATATATGCGCCGACACACTACATAGTTCAGCTACTCCATAAGAGATGGCGCTTTGAAATTTTTCTAACATCCCATTAATTAACTTTTTTTTAGATTACCGACCGTTCAACCCTCTATAAAGAATTCTGTTAGTTATAAATTAAACCTAACTCTCAGAAATTTATTAATTAAATTAAGAGGTACTTACCCATAACACCTAGTTGTTGTGGCGACAATGGTGCAGCATCACCACCACCGGAGCCAATAGACCCTGATGCTAACGACATTCGCTCGCTAAACCCTAGAGGACTGCTACGGCCCCCACTGCTCGCCACAGAGCCCATGCCTATACAAGATAAAAGTGCAAATGTAGTATAAAGACTTTTATATTTAATATCACACTTATCTACACAAACATGTTCTTTCTCTATGCTGTAAAAATGAATGCTTAATGGGAGTCATTTCTGGCACCATTCTATAAATTGACAATATGTCTGCACATACAAATATTCAATGAACTCAAATATTCCTGTTGTAATATTATATATTCATAATTTAATTAATTTTGTATGGGTATTTCATTGCCTGGAATAAAGACTTATTATTATTAATATCCAAATGCACAATTTACTTCCTAAACAGATTTGGTAGAAATAAAAACCAATAAAAAATTACCTCCATTAGGACTCCTCATCCTCGATATTCTTTTGTTGAGAGCCCTTTGGATTCTAGGGTTCAAGATAGGTTTGGCCCGTTTCCTTGCCAAATACCTGGAGAGTACTCCCACAACCACTGCACTTGTGCCAACTACACCTATACTCCATAATACAACCTAGAAATCAATGTTGAAATAATTTTTAGGGGTTATTAAAGATAAAACGTACATAATATGATATATGTACATAATAAGATAAAATGTTGAATGTAAGACAGTACTTCATATCCAAAAAAATGATTCCCTAAGTAGTTCCCTGCTGAAATATACTTGACTTAGATTTTTTTATTTTGTAATAATATTATTTTTCTGTAGTCAGCCAAAAGCTACTAGCTGGTAATTTGTTATGTTGTTTTAAGATTAGAACATCCCATTTCATGAATTCATATTCTAATATCGTAATAGAGCTCTGTTCTAAAAAACATTACACTATTTAAAATTGTCAACAATCTATTAGACACATTATTATGTGGTAGGTATAGTTTTTTATTGGAATTATAATTGCAGTGTTGTAAAAGACCTAATGTTACTAATAATTTCTTAATCAACAATTACATATAGTCATTGCTGTTAAGATGCATTTTACTAGCATTAGAGTCTTTGTTTCTATGCGACAATCAATATTTCTATTATTTTATTATAATTTATTCTTTCACCTTTTCACATTTCCAAGTTAATCATGTGTAAAGCTTAGTGTCACTACAGATTTAGTTTAAAAGTATTGAAGAATTGAGATTGAGCGACTTGCAAACCTCAACCAAAGTTTAATTGTATGATGTATTTTATAAATAAGCACTTTGAACACTAAGCCTCAAGATTGTAACTGCTTAATTACCAGTCCATACATTTTTTGAATTAGTGTCTTTTAGTTTTGAGTTTATATGTTCAATCTAAGTAAATACAGCATTTTACAGCTGTACACAAAAGGAGATTTCAGTGGAGGCTCTCCTATGCTGTATGAAATTACGATTGTGTTGTTGAGAAGAGAGTAACAGCAACAGAGTGAAGAATATTATGAAGTGGGATATACATACATACATAACTTCACGCCAGTTCCCTTGCAGGGTAGGCACGAACAACAGAGCGCCATTCAGGCTTATTCTTACACACCTCACTTGCTTCTTTGACATTCATAGCTCTTGTCATGCACGCTCGTCTGTTCTTAAGGCTCCTGACATCACCTTCTGCGAGTACACGATCAATTTGATCATGGAAGGTGTGTTGTGGCCTTCCACGACTTCTGCATCCATCCACTTTTGCATTGTATATCTGTTTAGTCATTCTTGTGGGATATAGTTGTGTATATTATTTCAATTTATGCCACACTCCTTTCATAGATTCCATTCCATTCATTATCATCCTGAAGACTGATATACAAAACCTTTTTACGAAACCACGTGGCTGTATATATAAATTAAGCGTCAATGATATAATATCACTATTTCTAACAAGTATCCATTTATTTAAAAGACAAAAATGACCTTGTACTCATTACCTATGGCATATTTGTTAGCTTTTTTGATATTTTATTCAATTGCAAAACCAGCAGGAGCAATTTATCGCCTTGACTCAATGACAGGTATAAATAAAATGTTAAAGAACGAATGAAATAGATTGCAATTAATTAAATTCTCACAATATTTACAACCTTACTAACCTTTTGTGATGTTGTTAACTGGACTTCATTAAAGGATATGGCTCGATGCCAATGTTTTATCTTGTCTAGCAAGGGACTAGCTTGTATAAGAAGCTGCATTATTGCAAAGAAACAGGAGTATTCGGATTATTTACAAATAAATAATTTTAAATGTCCTTAAATTATATTATATAGGTTATCTGTCAAAACTCTTAGATTTTTGATATTTGACTGTTTTGAAACGAAGTGTTTCTTTATTATGCGCATAATATAATTATATAATTTACTATTTTGCTATATGAAGCGTATCTTACAACTTCACTATCGTTTTAAAATAATTTCACCAATGATGATGAATAATATTCAAATATTCGCGCTTATTTATTCATGTTTCTTTTGTTGTTTTCATGGCAGACAAAGGCAATTAATTACATAATCCATATACTCTTCTGTGATATTATAAATTAGGTTTCAGTTTTAAATATTTCACTGACGCCAAAAATCTAAGTTCTTGAGACAACTGACAAGCTGTGCTTACAAGTCAAAAAACATGTTTTGAACCCTGAAAAACTGCACTGCAGGATAGCGAATGGATCTCTTAAAACATCTTTGAGTCACCATGAAAGTCATCTGTCATTGCTAATTTACTGTCAAAAATCAAAAATAAGTGCCAAACCAAATCGTTGAAGGTACATATAATTTTACATTCAAGCAATTTCAAGTTTTCAAGTTACAAATTTATGTTTATAATTAGCAGCATGGTTGATTTATCGATTATTATCACACTTGAATTTCTATTATGAAAATATATGTACTATTAATGTGTGCTGGGGACTGAGAAAATGGAAATAATACATCGATCTTTACGTGAACAAACATTACGAAGTACGGTAGAGGACCTTCCAGATGAAGTATTGGAGTTTATTTTAGGCTTTTTACCTCCATATAAAGATCTTCAAAATTGTATGGTTGTGTGTAAACGCTGGTATAATTGTGCTCAAAGTGAGTTCTACACCTTTTTAAAGTAAATAAATGTTAGCCAGGGTGTTTGCTAAACTTTCGGTTTATCATTTAAAACCATTGGCACTTATTTACGTTATATTAACGAATGTCATACGTGGTTTATAGATTTTTTTTAGTTATTGTTTTTTTTTGTTTCCAGATGTCTTACATAAAACTTCTATGAAACTGGTTAAGGCTGTTGGTGAATTCAATATACTATGGAAAAATATTTCATCAAATGATATAATTCCCACTATAACTAAAAGATTTTCTCATTCTGCCTGTATTCTTGAAAATAATATGTACATTTTTGGTGGCTGTACTACTAATGCCACTGCTTTTAATGATCTATGGAGATTTGATTTGTCTCTAAGGCAATGGGTGCGACCCTTAGCCACAGGATCATATCCTGTACCAAAAGCTTATACTTCAATGGTACACTACAAAGACTATTTGATAGTTTTTGGTGGTTGGACATATCCTTCACTGTCTCAATATTATGAGAATGTCACTATATTCAATGAAATACATTTCTACTATGTCAATACTAATAAATGGATTCGTATAAATTCATCAAATAGCCCACCCCCAATGGCTGGCCATTCTGCTTGCATGAAGGATGATGAAATGGTTGTATTTGGGGGACTTGTTATGACTGCTACTCAGAATTATCAAATTCAGTGCTCAAATGATGTATGGGTTCTTGATATTCCATCACTTACTTGGAGGAAGCAGCCAACCACAAAACCCAGGCCATCACCTCGCTATGCCCAATCATTAATAAGGCTCGATTGTGATAGACTGATGCTTTTAGGAGGAGTTCAAACTCTACAAAATAGATTTGTGTATAGTGATTGTTGGATATTAACAATGAAAGGTCCTACTTGGACCTGGAAAGAATTGGCTGTTAAAAACAAAGAATGGGCATCTGCAAATATTTGGTGTAATCCAGCATGTAAAGTGGGAGATAAAGTAGTTAGTTTAAGCAGAAGTCGAAATGGATGGAATAGTGCCAAGCCACTTGTTACATCTGTTGTGCGTTTATCAGCGATGAGCAGGCCAGAGGGTGCTCCAGTGGCAGTTAGAGTGGAACAGAGTTTACAAAGACCATTAGACCGAGATCAAAATATAAATGGTAGAAGAGGTGATTTACCCAGGAGGTCAACAAATCCTTCAAGACCGGAACCAGTTAGCCCCAACAATGAACCAATTGCAGGACCTAGCACAGAGAGATCTCAAACTGTTAGCAGTAAAGAAAATGATTCCGATTCAAATAATCATGTTGCAAGCCCAAGTTCTGATTTAAAACAGTCTAATGGCTTAGACATTGGTAGAAAAGAATCTCTTAGAAGAAATAAAAACAATAAGGTAACTATGAAGTAGTGTAACTTAATGTTTATAATTAAATCAGTAAGAAATAGGATTTGGTTTTTGATTTTGATTTATTTTTTCAGAATAAAGGCATGAAAATAGTAAGGCAACTACAAGAAGCTAACAAATACAGGATGGCAGCATTTTCATGTGATTCGTCAACAATTAACATACCTACAGAGAATGACCTTATTAATCAAAGGCAAATTGCACACTTAGAAAACAGAAGAGAACCACTGCCTCCTCCAGAACACCCTCAACAGAGACAACCAGCTGTTAAAAAAATCAAAAGAAACACATTAACCATGCATGTTTTAGATATTTCCACAGTTGTTAATGGAAACTCTCTGAACTATGTGTCATGGCTTTGTCCTCGATTAGGAGAAATGGATGGAGCTCCAGAAGAATTAGTAATGTACTCATTGGTAAAAGGGAATGGTGAATTAATAATGT
Organism: Dendrolimus kikuchii; assembly: GCA_019925095.2. NCBI lineage: Eukaryota > Metazoa > Arthropoda > Insecta > Lepidoptera > Lasiocampidae > Dendrolimus > Dendrolimus kikuchii. Next base: position 19,970,637 of record CM034390.1, read on the forward strand.
TCGGTGGTGTACACAATGATATTAGCTTTATGAATTATTCTACAAACCAAAATATGTATTCAAATTCATTGCATTTTATAACACCACCTAGGGATATTATTTGAACTTTGTTTTGGTTTTCTGATTTTTATACCATATTTAACTAGAACTTTCCAGGCGCCTTCACTTGCATTAACTTTGGATTTGTATTCCAACATATTTTTCTCTGATAAATAAGTCTTATGGACTTACCCATTATCAAAATTACACATAAACATAATTTCATGATAATCAGTTAATTAAACTCTGTTCGCATATATTTTATAGCTATCATTTTCCAGAATAAAAAGTATCCTTAATTTATTTATTTAAAACACTACACATATTCCAAATTTCATATAATGATATATAGATTATGATAATGGACTTATTCCTAAGGCTGTAAAGAAGGCACAAATATATATCCATTCACATTTATGTATTAGAATCGAATCATTTTGTTTGCTCTGCGATCTCCTGAATCTTTATACTTGAGTACCGATAGTGTCTTTACAATTAAAAAATATACATAATTAAAAACATATATTCATACAATAATTTCAGTCTTATTTTGTATTTTAGTTTTTTTTTACATTTTTATCCATTTGCAACAGTTTAGAATGAATGTCATTAAACACTAATGTAATGTAAATGAGGTTTTTTTTGCTATAGATCAATTTGCATCTGGTACCAAACATGTGCTTTCGTAATGCTCTCTTCCATGTTATTTTAGGGTATTTTTGTTTAAATATAACCAGAAAGCCAATTTTTCCCTGCTAAAGCAAAATAACAATATTAAATAATATATTGCTTTGTATTTTGCTTGCACTAATTCAATAGTATTGCAATTTCCAATAATTATTAATAATAATAATAAAAGTGTTCTGTGATTTATGTTGTAAATATTATGGCTTATATATTGTAACTTATTAATAAAACAGTTGATTTAATTTTAAAACATATTATTTAATTTCACTTTTTTGACATTATTTATTCATTTTCTTTTATAAGGCCACCAAAAACAGCAGCAGGAATCTCTTTCTTCTGGACAGGTGATACTTCATCATCATCATCATTATCATCACTCTGCTCAGATTCTTCATCAATATCAATTTCATCAGGATTAACCACTTTATCTGAGCTATCTTTAAGACCTTGAGTTTCACCCCTAACAAACATGATATTTCCTTTACTTGCCACTGCCATTTCTGCAGCTTTAGCTTCTAACATCCTCATGCCATCTTTCATACCTGGAGCAAGATCAGACACTGTACCGGCTGCCTGTGCAGCGGAACTTAACATTTGAGCAGACATCATATTAACCTGTGTGTTGTATGTAGCCTGCACACTTCTCTTTATTCTTAGCATTTCTCTCATTGTATCTTCATTGCCATGTCTTACTTCAAATTCTTTCCAAGTATTCCAAAATTCAGCTGTAATTCTCGGATCACACATTTGACTGCAATGTGCATATATTGCACGTGCCCTGTCAATTTCGCCCAACCGTGTTTCCATTTCTGCAAATCTTATACACATTTCTCTGGCTCTTTCTTCAGGTAATGTTTCAATAGCTTTTTCATATATTTGACGAGTTTTTGGTACACCATAAATTTCAGCAGCTTTCTTAACATAAATATTGAACATCTCAAACATTTGTTCTGACAAAACAGAAGTGGTAGCTCTTTCATAAACAGACATTGCGTGTCTTGCTAAACCATGTTCTTCTTCCAACTTAGCATATAAAAGAAAAATTGCCTTTGCAAACTCAGCTGGACAATGCTCAAGACATTGTTCAAACAGATCTCTTGCTCTTTCTAGTTTTGTACCTCCATATCTTTTAAGGAATTTGGTTAAATATGTATTCCATATATCATAAACATTAGGCCATTTGAAAAGTGCAATTCCTTTTTCATAGGCTCTAAATGCTTCTTCAAAATAATTGTGTTCTTCTAAGAAAAGACCATAGTTAATTATTATTTGTGGAGTTGCTATCTTTAAATCAATTATATGGTCATAAACAGCTTTACAAGACTTGTAAGTTCCAAAACTTTCTTCAAGATCAGCATACATAGACCAGACTTTCAAGGATTTGTATAGTCTCATTTGGACTGTTTCAGTGTCATCATGATAAGCTACTTTTCTACTTGGTAGTACAGTAGCTTTTTGCATCAATTTCAAAGCTTCCTCATAGTTTTCATGTCTAATTTCCATTTCTGCCCATTCACACCAGACTGAAGCCAAATCATCAACCTTGACATAATTGACTTGAGTTGCTTTTTCAAATATTAACCTAGCATCTTCAACCTGTTCATTCTTTTCATAGAATTTAGCAAAACCTACCCAAAGTGTATACAGTTTTCCAACTGCAAGTTTGGGGTCTACAGTTTGCACAGCTTCAGTGTATGTGTCTATAATCTCATGAGGCTTATCTTCATATAATTTTACTCTCTTGTGCCATTCAGCCACATTGTGTGGGTTTTGTCTTAGCAGTACTGAATTGAGTAATAACAATCTTCTTTCCATGAGATATTCAAATCTTGCAAGCCTCAACTCTAAATCAACATCATCATCTTCAGTAGGGTTAGGTTTTTTAGCAACTTCCTCCATTTTTTTACTCAAACTTAACTCTTCAAATTGTGCATATGCATCAAAAACTTGAGTAAAGTCTCTAACAGTAGTGACAGTTTGAATAGCTTCTTCATAAATATCTCTTGCTCTTTCAAAAAGACCACTTCTTACATAGTAATCTGCAAGGGAATTCCATAAATGTCCAAGTTGATCAGTGTATCGTCGAAGTCCACCTCTTATGATAGCATCTACATTCAGAGAATGTATCTTATCAGGATTCTTAGAAATCAACTCGCATAATTCATTCCAGAGTTGATGATTTGATTTTCCATGTTTAGATTGAAAGTTTTCATTATTAACAATTTGAGCTAATTTCAAAGCTGCTTCATCTAATTTGTTGATTGATGTTAAATAATCAATGTACTCTTCTGTATCTTCAGGACACAATTTTAAATACCTTCTGAACACTCTAACAGCTGTTTCTGGAATGTCATGCTTTTTGAGAAAATTTAGATACAAGGGCCATATTCTATGGTGTTGTGTGATTGGTAAAGCTCTTAAAGCACTGTCAAATGCTTTCCTAGTTATTGTGATTTTACATTGATCTGTTAAAAATGTACAGTAATCCATCCATATCCTTGGCATTTTGTGCATAAATACTAAAGATCTTTCAAAACAATTATTTACATCATCATAGCATGGATCAGTGATGCAGCGTCCTCGGATTTGACTTCTTCTCAACTTCAAGTAATTGTACCAAAGCTTAAATGAACCTGGCAATTCTTTTAGAGCTCTTTCATATATCAAATTAATTTCAGTTTTAGGAGCTGCTTTTTTATGTTCAATGTATCGGAGCCAATGTTTCACAGAAAAAGGGTTTCTCAATATCTCTTCTTCATAAGGTAGGTCTTCTTCATTCTGTAAATAGAATATATATTTACAGGGTTTAATAATTTCTACCAGACTCATTGATATTTGTACAAATACATCTGAATGTGTTTGGTATATACTTCAAATAATGTAGTCCCCGATTAGTAATGTTTTTAATTTTTTAGGACATAAAATAGTTTTTGTGAAGTTTGATACATTCAGAATTTCTGTCAACCTCTGAATGGAGTATATATTGAAATAAAAAAAGGTGGTCGGGATGAACAATTGATATGTGCCACAGTAGACTATCAAAGTAATATGTATTATATGTAGAATAATTAGAACTTGTAGCAATATTGTAAATATAAAAGTAAATTTTGTTTGCCTGTTGGGCTTTGACAAAAAAGACAAGAAGCAAAATTGTTAAAATGCATACATATAAGTGGATAAAGGATACTTTGTAACAAAAATATGGAACTGAGGCACTTACAAAAAATATATCAATTTCTTTGCCGTCCAATAGAGGCATTCTTATAGTTTTCTGTCAAAAAGGCCTTATAGGAAAATCGATCAATTTCTATTTTTCCTTTTGGCCCCCTTTGCTGCTTTTCACAGTTTTAACATTCTTTAACATACAAAATATCGAAAATAAGTGCCTAAGTATATGAAATTCAATGAGTAGAATTATTGTGTTGACACCACTGAAGTAGGAAACCTAAGAGGTCCATGGTTGACACTGACTCACTGACACTACATTGTTGTCATCCAAGTCTACATTTTTTTCCTAGCCAGAAACAAGTCTATTGGCTTATTATAGTGTCTTTTTCATTTAGAGATTTTTCTCAAAATAATAGTATTTCGGAAATATCATAACCCTATTGAGCCTTATAAAATATAATTTACTATGAACTCTAGAAATTCTTAACACTAAAAATTTCAAGCGGTGAAACATATTAGATTACACGAATAAAGTTATCAATCTATTGAATTTTCAAGCTCTGATTCTGGAGTTGTCTGGAAAAGATAGCTCTGGGTCCTGACAGCTAGTACTCTGGTAGAGGGACAAATCTAAGATTGAGGCAATAATGACAATCGGCATCAATTTATTAAAATTGATGTCGCTATTAATGTGACTAAATTAAGTTACCTAATAGTTTTGTCTGATTAATAGAGTTCAATTTAACAAAACACTACGTAAGTGTTACCCAATGAATTTGAACATTAAAGAGAAATGAAACAAGAATCATAGGACACGTTTATTTTTATGAAAATTTCAATATATCATGTATAAAGCTTAACATAAAATTGTTCTGCCAAGTTCGGATCATGGTCGCGGTTTCGCGCCTCCTGATCGCTTCAATCCGCTTCAATCTCTTCCGCAAAGCAGATTAACCCTATCCCGGGGAGTAGGTAGCAATAGTAGTAGTCAAGAAGCTTACACACAAAAGCTTCTTGACGGAAGTTAAGGAGGTAAATCCACACATTACGGGACGTGTCCGTCAGCCGCGTCTGACAGATGCGTCTGAACAATGTGCACACCAGAACCGTAACACACTCTCCAGATTGCTTTAGAACGTCCGAACGCTCAAGGTCATGTCTGCGACTTACGACTTATAATGTTCGCTCTTCAATGAATTTCCTTATTCAGATACGTTGTAAGCCACGCACCTCAGTCGCGTTTGCTAGATGTGACTTATAATATGGACATACCTTTAGGAGACTAATATCTAATCTGTGGTATGAATCTCTATTTCCTACTATTTATAGGGAGTTTTTGGTGGGAGCTGAAAGTAATGAAGAAATGAAGTAAGTATAAAAGTACTCTATGGTAAACGGTCAAATCGATATCGGAGGGAGTTTTTGGCGGGAACTGGAAGATGTTGTGCTGTGCAGTTTTATTTTCTATAAATGTGTAAAATTACTCTAAAATGAACAATAGTTCTAGGATATTGATAGTTTTTGAGTAGTGATTATGTGTTTTTGTGAGAAATTTGAAGTGTATAGTCAAATGTGGCCTTTCGAATTTTCACAACAACTCCGTTGGATGGTGTGGATTGTAGCCTATAATACAACTGCGCTTGCTTAAAGGCCTAGTTGCCAAGCTATAAACATAGAAAATAAATAAAAAATATCCACTGAAGTAGGAGGTCCATGAAAATATCCAAGTATTATCTATCTATGGTGAGGTGGGTATTAGGGGTGGTCTGTAACAGGTATAATAAAAGTCCTGTTCCACCTGTTCCTGTTCCAGTGAAAGAACAGTTCCAGTAGCATGTTCCAAAATAACAGCCTGTTCTAAAATAACAGAGTGTTTTTTTTTTGATGCACAGAGGGAATACATTTCGTACCTCACTGAATCCCTCTCGACTGTGGGGGTGGGACTGGACTACGGCTATAAGCGCCGCGCAGCGTGTGCGAAGACTAGGCGGAACCAACTACTCCGCTAAACCTAAACTTGTGTCCCATACTCGGCGCTTGTGTGGAAAAACATAAGATGACGAGCGAAGCTACACCCAGGTCAGCCCGGGATACAGAGTGACCCACTTCACCAACAGTGCGCGGACCCCTACAATGGAATCATGGGAGGAGATTTTGCGCATACCTGTGTCTCCGGAGGCCAGTCTGACGATGGCGTCCGAGGAGCGCGTGCGCAGCTCTCTCCCTTACTCTCTCAGTGGCTTCCTTGCGGGACATTACTGCCTCGCAAAAGGAAGACACCGCTGACCAGTGATTATCGCTGTGGAGCATGGTCTCAACCAGTCCCCGCAGCGAATCGATCGGCCCTATAATGGCCACGAGTTCGAACCTCTGAGGTTGCCATGCAGCGCATTCGACCAGCATGTGAAACGCAGTGTCTAGCGCGCCGCACTCGCGGCACTGAGGGGAAGTCAGCCACCCTACAATCTGATGCAGATACTTATCGAAGCACCCGTGCTCGGTAAGTATCTGCGTCATCCTAAAGGTCAGAGTCCCGCGTTTCCGCGCGACCCATCGCAGTAGGTAGAGGCGAACCACCTCCACTGTGTCAATGCCAGCCTCAGGAGATTCTAAAGCTCTCTGCCAGGTTTGGATCATGGTCGCGGTTTCCGGCGTCCTGATCGTCTCAATCTCTGCCCGGCAATTAGCCAGACCCCTAGCTCTGGCATCCTGTCGAAAGCGTGGAACCTTGGCAAGCACGTCCGCCTGGAGTTCCCAGGGCGGATAAAATAACAGACTGTTGTGATGCAACAGGTTTAAGGAGTAATATTTAACTGCTTTGTTTACAATATTTTGTTTTTTTTTACAAAAATAGTCAAAACAAACAAAGAAACAAAACACACAAATGGAATGAATCACAGACTAACTACATACAGACAGACTTACAGAGTTACAGACTCAGAGAGGATATGAGGTTCAGAATAGTTCGGATTCATGCTAGACCTTTCATCTCAGTTAAATATTTTTACCACCATATTGTCACCTGTCTAATAAATAATAATAATTTTAAAAGTATTTTATCTTAATGTCATATTTTAATTTATATATAATAGTACATTTGTTATTATTCACCATAATTTATGCGTGTATCCGAATGTATTTACAATGGGGATTGTTCAAAAAAAATTACCCTCTGATTTTATATTTTTATTATGTAAAATAGGGTATTTTAAGATACTAATTTGAATATTTTTGTGTTTTAAGAGTTAGTTTTTTTTTAATTCGATTTTAAAACAAATTATCCGATGACGTCATTGGGGACAACTTTACATTAATTCCTTTGCCTATAAAAAGAAAATAATCATATTAATCTGTGCTACTATTTAAATGTTACTGTCATTATTCATTATGACACATCGTGATCATTTTAGTGTGGCCAGCTTAGCAATTTTATCGGTAGATTTATTTTATATATTTTGGTGTTCAACATTTATTATTTTCTAAAGTTACCGTTAAGTTATTTAAAGTGACCTTTAGTGAAAAATCAATATAATATAACTTAAACTGAATAATGTACAGTTAGACTGAATACCATTAATTGATAATCAGGCATAAATTACCTATTAGACACCATAGCGATGTCATTACTTTTCTTAATTTGTAATAAAGTATTCTTTCGGCGATTACAACAGATAAAGCTCATTCGACCACTAAAATACTTTGATTTGGTATCACATTTGGGTTATCATTTTTAATGTCTGATACCTAGACATAGTCTCATTATCCAATGATGTTGTCGATCCAGTTAAAACAAAAAGGTTGTATTGTCAGTTTCAATTGAGGGAGGGGGGGGGGGGGAGTATTATTAGTCAGACCTTTAAAAAAAATATCAGTTGTTAGGACTGCACTTCAGATATAAAAACTTGGTATCTGAGTGTGACGGTCGTGCGAATTCAGTGCATTTTCCCCATCCTAGAAGTATCTACCGAAGTTTTCAATTTAAAAATCATGGCGATGTTCGATAAGGTCTTTTTTAAGTCAATATGTTGGGAGTTACTTTCCTACACACACGTGTGTACCTACAAGAATTACAAATTTTAGTAATTTCACTATTAGCAACCTGGCAACATTGGGTATTTAGGCTTTAGATCGGCGGTTAATGCAGCATTTCTAAATTCTAATATTATTCATTACAATTAATTTTGTCCTTAGAAAAATCTTCTAAAGTCATCCGACAAAAAAGTGAACTGTTTTATTAATGAAAATGTATTAAATATTTTCTCTTTCTAAACATGGCCGGATCTTCAAACAGGAGTGTTAATTTTGTAAAGGCTGATATGCTAAACCTACCTAACATGTAATGTTATTAGAGTACATAGCTATACTCGTAGTACATATTGGAGAAATAAGAGGAGCTAAAATCCTGATGTAAGTAGTTTTGTGAAGGTTTCTAAATTCAACATGTTCATCCATAGATCTTCCTTCCTTCTTTCCTTTTATAACCTGTGTAGTATATTACTATTCCTGTCTGTAAATTTCATCCATATAAGAAATCAGTAATGTTAATTTTTAGTTAATATATGATTGATGTAAGTATACTTTGTGTTGAAGTCAAAATTCATCTAAAATGTGCACCTATTTATAGAAAAATAGCTACATGTCTCACTCATTCATTAGAAACTAATTAAAATAATATTAATTACTTATTTGATAATTTGGTACAATAAATAAATCAGCAACCTATATTACTTTCTTAATAATCTATAATACAAGTAAATCTCATATAAATACATACAAATAAAGTAACAGACATTGCACCACTGCCCTGGCGGTTAGATAGTGTGTTTGATTGCTAATGTATGTTATGGAAAATATGAAACTCTCCAGTAGTTTTAAATATATTCACTTGCCGGCTTAAAAGTGATTAACTTAGCACATCTATGGCTTGAAGGATTTCATGGAATATGAAGATTTGTGACAAATACCTTAATGATTGTAAATCTCTTAATAATATGATTTTGATGTGTAACATAGTTACTAATATGAAAAATTATGAGTTAAATAAGGACTATGCGAGTAATTAAATAGACACTTTATATCTTTTTTTTTCAGGTTCAGAAAAAATTAGCAACAACTTTTCTGCATAAGCAAGGGTTATGCTTGATCATAGAATTTTATGACTTATCCACTGCAGTTTACATGAAAACTTTATGTATAGAAAAAACCAAATGCTAGCCTGCAGAAAAAAGAAAAAGATAAAACTGAACATTTCTGAAAAGATTATATAATATGTCCTAAATTATTATTAATAAGTGTTTAAGTAAATAAACAAGTTTAACTGCTAAAAGTTATTTATTATTTCATCTTGCAAAATAATAAGTCAAAAGATATATTTTATTAATCAATTCATATAAATATATGGCACATACAAATTTATAACTCACAATAGTTTGCTTTCAGTATAGAAACCATCTTATTCTTATAACTCGTAATGTGAACTCTTAAGACATCAGTCAACGTAAAGCTAAAATATTTTTGGAGGAATGTTAAATATTCACATATTGTTTACATGAATTATAACTAATAACATCTAGATTTATGTATATATAAAAATAAGTTATTTAAAATAGCCATCCTTGTTTTCAATTAATTAAGCTTTAAAGATATAGACCATTCTTCTATGGTGGTACTAATCTTTTCAATCAGTTTCCATTTATTGATTTGGGCTCGCTTGAGATAATTCAGGTTCTGGTGAACTTTTTGTATGCCATTAGCTCCAATGCAGTTCATAAAGAATACTCCAAAGAATTCAAGTCAGAACTCGATGAAGGCCAACCTATGCTCTGAACAAAGTCTGACAAATTGGCTTGCAACCAATGTTGGATTGAATTAGCTTCATGGGAGGGTACAGAGCCCTGTTGGAAAATCCACTGCTATCCAGCGAATAAAGTATCACTTAATGCTTAAATCATTGTTTCCAATATGTGATTTTGGACGTCCTTCTAACTTCTGGCGCAAGGTGTATTGTTTTGCCAGTTAAATTTTCTTCCACCGTGATGATCTTCTCATCAGTAAACAGATTATTTTTTGGATCGTATCTCTTGAAAAGATTTCGATATCGTTCCAATCGCCATTTACGAAGACGCTCGTTTATATAATGCACTTTTCTTTGACTTTTAGTTAGAGACCATATGTAAGTATTCTCTTTACAGATATTTAAGAAATATTGGTCTGAAGAGATAATATATACATAATTCTATTCTGGAGTACGTCGAATAAAATGTTTGTTTATGTTGATGTTGTATGACATAACAATGACATAAAAAGGAAAATGTCGGTCCTTTTGTATTTTGAAACTGAATGGCTACGGTATTTATATGCATTTCACCAGACGTAAATGACGTCATAGGATTTAGTAAGGTCAAATAAAGGTCAAACGCATTTCTTTCAAAATACAAGGGGATTGTACGTTTTTTGGAATTTTAACTAGACAGAAATGATTAGGAACACTATTCCTCGAAATGGTTTTTCAAAAAGCTAAATTGAAAAAAAGTGAACAATCCCCATTATTACCAAAATAGAATTGGAATAGGGTTAAGGCATGTTATTGCTATCTTACCGCGGGGGGCCTTTAGCTTGCTAGGAGAGCAAAGGACCTTCTACCCCCGCACAACGAAGTGGGGTGTGTTCTCCCAGGACACACTCCAGGCACTTTATTGCGCTGGATCGACTGGGTGTAACTATGTTCTAAATCTCAGCCTTTCCAACACAAACAAAAGCGCAGGGTCGACAGGGAGGAGGGGGTTTTTAGTGGGTATTGGGGTTGCTCGCTCATGTAGCAACGCTCGGAGTCTTCCACACTATTCTGTGACGTCGATCGCGGACGGAGCACTGACAAGAGCATACTATTGCTGCAGTGTTATCGCCCCCGACCAACGCGTGTCGTTCCCCTAGCAACGGCCCAGATTGTGCGTAAATCGGTAACAGTGTAGAGAGCACGTAGACTGTATATATTTTGACTTGGACGTGAAATAATACGATAATTTTCTTATAATATTAATATTTATTATACAACGATACGGTACAATGCAAGGATGAAAATAGAGTGAGTAAAAAGGAAAAAAAACAAAGGAATGTTGACAGTGTCAAAATATAAAAAAGTAAAACTATTTAAAGAGGTTGATTCCAACAAACGGCAAAGTTTTTTTATAGAGAAACCTGTTCCGTGTAACTGTTCCGATATATACGCCTCACTCCTAGTGGGTATAAACAACAATGGCGATTATCAGATCGCCGGTGGAAATATAATTTTTCGTTGTTTAGTTTGTGAAACCAATGTTTTTTCTTTATAATGTCAAAACAAGGAAAAAGAAAAATTACCGTCGAATTGCCGAAATCAAAAGACCTAGCCAATAGACCTAGTGTTTTTGAACGCTTAGGCACTAAGAAATCTAGTACTAAAAAAACAACTGAACATTGTAGGCAGTGGGCACAACACGGCAGTTGCGCTTACGGTAAAAGTTGTAAGTTTGCTTCTACTCATACTTTAATTAGTCCATCAAAACAACGCGCAGCGAATAAAGACGGTGAACACAAACGTTTGGTGAAAGATGACAGCAAGAGTAGGTTGCATTCTACTGTTATAGTGCGATCGGGTCGCAGTCCCGAGGGCGAGTTCGACAACTGGGATCAAAATGACCTAGAGTATGCAGATACGGACGTCCTTGAAAAAAGGAGGCAACAGTTACAGCGCGAATTAGAATTACAGTTGAAAATGGATTCTAACAAGGACATGCGAAAAGACAAGAAAAAACCTGTATCCAGCACATCCTCTTCAAGAAGCTCTAGTTCTTCTAGTGTTTCGTCGTCTTCCTCTGACGGCAGCTCCTCCTCATCTTCATCTGGAAGGTAAGTATGCTCCCTGGTTGTCTGGAAGTGATCACTCTAAAGTGATAAGGCCGCCCTTTGTTCCTGCCTTGACACAAAATGACTGTAAATAATTTACTTTATGTGTATCTGGTGAACAATAAAGTATTTTCTATCTATCTATCTATGCTGATTTTTTTGCAGGTGTCCTTTATCAACTATTTATTATAATTTTATTCAATATTCTTATTTTTAGGGATGCTAAAAGAAAAGGTAAAAAAGGAAAGCTGAAAAGGAACTCCAGTTCCTCATCTGAAGGAGATGTTCCATCTAAAAAGAAGTTTGTAAAAAGTGATTCCCTCAAAAGGGACAAAAGTGAAGTTAAAAAGGCCGTCCTTAAGAAGGATGACAGGCTATTGAAAAAACATGACAATTCTAAAAAGAAAGTTATTACAAAACCACCTATGGGAAAAAAATCTCTTTCTCCGGGTAAGAAGTCTGGAGGCACACCACCAATAACTACAAAAAGTATCACAAAAACTGCAACAAAGCATAATAAGTCACCTCCAAGGAGAGACAGAAATAGAAGTACATCTCCTCACTTTACTCGAGATAAAGATAGGGCTAAAGACAAAGAGCGAGATAAAGATAGAGATAAGGAAAGAGATAGGACAAGAGGTCGAAGTAGGTCTCCAAGAAAGAGATCTAGGTCACCTCGACCTCATGGATCTCATCCAAAGGATAGAAAGAAAGAAAGTTCACAAAGTAGGCCTGTATCTCCAAAGAAACAGTCTAGAAGAGATGGCAGCCATGACAAACATAGAAAACGGTCGCCAAGTAGAGACAGAGATAGAGGCAGGGATCATAAGGATAGGTCATTAGAAAAGAGAAAAGATAAGCATGATGATAAAGATAGGCATGATAGGAAAGACAGAGGCCGTGATAGAAACAAGGATAAAAGAGATGATGGTAAAAGAAGGGGTCGTGAAAGGGGGGGTTTAGGTGGGAGAGGTGGTTCAGATAAGGGACTGGAGAAGCCCAATAAACCAATGGAACGACTTCTTCCACGTCCAGAAGAAAGATTGGCAGCCCTAGCAGCTATTTCAAATAGGGCATTGGAAACAGACAAGAATTCTAATGCTTCTAAAGAGAGGCAAGATACACATTCAGAGAGAGGAGGACGCAAACAAGAAAGAATGGAAAGAGACCGATCAAGCAAGAGAGAAAGGTTAGATAGTATAGAAAGGGAGCAAGGTGACTATGAAATAAGCATGGAGCGCAATTATGACAATGACCATAATTTGGATCACTATGATAGAGTTGATGACCGCTATGATGGCCCTAGGGATGATGACAGGTCTCCAGGATATGCAATTCAAGGCAGGGATAGACATTATGATGCTGGATATGATATGCCAGGGCCACCTAGAGGCTACCCTGAGGATGATGACAGAATGTATGGTGAACACATGGGTGAAATGAGAGCTGTAGAAATGGGTAAGGTATTAATTATTTATATTTATGATATTTGCCCATTTATTAGGTTAGGCACAAGAACCATTGAAATCTCTAGTATCCAAAAAACCAATAAGACCTTTTTATCTATTATAATGTCCTCTGTCGACACACAGTGTTGCTAGAAGAAAGCATAGTAAATATTTGCCTCTTTACACTATCTATGGTCTAAGACTTACCCATTTGTCCTTGGTTTTATACCTTTCTCTTTCACTCACCAGCATGACATCTCTTTCCTTGATATGATAGATGTCAGATATCTGTCAATTCATATGCATTGTAAAATTTTGCCGGTAAAACATTGCAAAATTTGTAAATTATTTCAAAGTGTTAAAACTATTCAATATTAATAGAATTTTGAAGTGTTGACAACACAGTGCCAAGAAAATAATATAGTACTTCATTATAACACTTACCATTCGTCTTTTAATTGTGTTATAATAAGTACAAACTACGACAAGTAAGTGTTCCAAGTGGAATGTGCAACATTCGAAATCTTTAAGCCTTTGGTGATTTCTTTTATTACGAGCACATCGAGTGAAACCAATTACGATAAATTATCGTCGTTTCTCAAGTTCGGACGAAGGGGGAAGTATTTTGCTTTATTCTACTGAACATGAGATGTAAGTACAATTACGAGTTTTCAAACAGGATTGAACTTGTTTTAAAACCTAACTGAAAATCTCAGTAGGGGAAATAAAACACCGAGGTTAGTAAACCGGTTGTTTACTTAAGCTAACCAAGAGTTAGTGTCAAAAATTAAATTGATTTTTAATTAATATGATTGAAAGGACATTTATCACAAACTTGTCTTGCTAATAGTGTTGTACTAAGACATAACATTTGTCATTTCACTGTAAAAGAAGACCACTTATCGGTGCAGAACCATTGTGGACAAATTTGTTTTTTATAATATTCTAGAACAATGACAATTTCTGAACAAAGGCTATAGCTGGATAAACATCCAGCTGCTGCTGGCTGAAGTTGAACAGCTTCTTTAATTCAGTGATAAAACACTGGGGTGTGTATAGATAGTCGGCCCATTTATTTATTATTTGAGATATAAAGATAACTTTGGGTGGTTATAGCCTTCTAACCTATATTAAAGAAAGTTTGGATCTGTTCATGGTACATAGATGTGCCATGTGACTATAACCCACCTGAACATTGGTCTTGTAAACGAGGGCTTGTAAATTAAGTCCTCACAGGAGGCACCACAACTGATTTTCACCAAAGCCTAGTAATTTTTACATTACTTATTGACAGGATTAATAAAGTCAGTGGGACCAATATCCCATAATTAAATATTAGAGACTACATTGCAAATTATTTGTAGTCAAGACTATATTTTTGCCCTGATTTTGTACAACTTATTAAAGCATCATTGAGTGGCTTACAAGGGTGATTAAAATTTAAAGACAAGTACGTACTTTAAGTTAAAAAGTAACACATCTAATGTCTTGTATGACAAGTGATCTAAGCCTTACTAATTATACAGCCAAGCCTATAAATCTTAGTGTAAATTGTTTAGACTACACAATACACATAATGAGAAAAGAGATAGTTCACCTATTAAAAGTAGTGTATATAACAGACTCCATCCAAAGAGCTGCATTCAGATGGTTTTTGATAAAGAAGTCAGATGTTGATTTCTGCCCTCTTGGACCTCAGAGGTCTTAATTCATATGTAATATATTGTAAAACATTTTATATTACAAATAAAGAGATTAATTAAAGTTAAGACACATTGGTTAGTGACAACAAACATTCAACAGGCATATTTTCACTTACCAATAGCTAAACCTCATCCGGACATTCCTCCGAGTGGTTTATAGCAAGATTTTCAGCAAACATTTAGTTACACATTACAATAAGTAATTGTATTAATTACATATAAGAGAGCAGGGGTTAAAACAACAGCTTATCATCTTACTATTATAATAACATAAGAGATAGTTTGATTAATCTTAAGACAGCAAAGTAGTGGTCTATTTGTATACTAATTTTAAACCTTATTTATACAAACTTATAATATCATAAGTGTCTATGCTATGAGACTGTGACATTCTGTAAGATGATAAGAAGTATCTCAATTGATGTTTAAAGACTGGAAACTCCCCTCTTTATTGCTCTTGCTTTGTGGCTTAACATTTGGCACAAAAATATTTGCTATTATAGCAAATTGGATTGCAGAAATCCTATAGACACCATATCCAGTTACTCTAGAATCAGTCAGGACGGAAGGTCCTTGATTCTCAAGTTGCAGAAACTCTGAGAATGTTCGATACGAGGATGGCATATAAGTTATCAAAAAGTCTATCTTACAATTGCCATCATGTGAGCATTAAATCTCAGGTGTGATCAAATTATTTGCTCCAATGTCTAAGGTCTGTTTTCCTATTGTTATAACTGTCTGGGACACCAGGCGAGGCAGAGTAAAATTGTCCTAAAAACCATAACTAAAAATAACATTTCTGATTTCAAACATGTGGAATAGATATATTACTACTCCTAAAGGGGTTATGACTAAATTGAGATTTTGCATACTATGCAATTTTAAAGAATTGGCTTCACAATCACTATGCAAATGTTCCTAAAATTATTCAAACAGAGCAGGCCAAGAGGGAATATCTAACCCTACTGTTTAGCAAGACCTGAAATAAAGTTGGTCAAAGGAGAGCAGGGCTCAGAACCAGTACTCAAATAGCTGTATTATTCAGTCTTTTGACCTCAAATTCAGGTTGAGGTGCTCAGCTAAACAGGATTTGCTCACTGATTGGAAAGTGGGCCTGTAACCAATTTCTTGGAGTTCAAAGAGGAACGAGATGTATACTATGTTTGTAAGAATAAATAGTCAGTGTATGACTCAAAGAGGTGCATATTGTACATACATGGTGAGAAAAGGACGTAATCCCTTTACCTAAAAAAGTAAATAAATAAAGATGCTTACCATATTGTTGAATCTCACAGAACAATGGAGCATAACTCTCTTTCTCTGCCACTTAGCTCTCGGGGAAGCTAAACTGAATGAGAAGCCAGATGCCAAATGGTCCTAAAGTTCTGAAGTGGCTTCTTCTGCTCCAGGCCATGAAGGCTATGTTCAAAATTTGGAGCGTCCAAGGCATGAACTTATTTTCATCAAAGTATGTGATGAATGGCCCCAGACAGGTGTGCTCATTTTTCTACAATGTATTCGGTAGAAATGAGACTTTCGGCTGGGCTTGGCAATTTTCCCCACCCAGCCTAATAGAATACTGTCTTACTTGAACCAGGTTAAAGGAAATTTCCTTTTATTAATACCAGAATAGACCAAGGGCTTTCGGAGGCCAAACTTGAAAGCAAAGATTATTAAGAATTCTCATTTAAGACAGGAGGAAGATCTCAGTAGATGGACAGACAGACAGATTGCCCCTTTTTGCTTAAAAAGTTAGAGTTTGAATGATCAAGTCTCTTACTGAATCACAAATGGCAAGACTTATCAAAGTAGTTGGCAGACACCTACTTAATAATACTTACAACTACAATTACTATATATCTACAATAGACATTGCCAAAAATAAATTTTAAAAGGCTATCATATATTACTAGTTCTTAAGTTTTTTGAAATGTTGTAAATTAAAGTGTTTTCTATCTATCATATAATAACATTATCAGAGATGTAAGATGATCATCAAATACTTAAGACCATTTCACTTGTCAAACCAGAAATTTAAAATGCTATTTGTCTAGAATATTAGCATTTCTATTTGACAAAATTAAAATAAATAAATAAAATTATATATATACTAGAGTTTACCCCGCGGCTGCGCCGCGGGTCAACCTCTAGTGCGTGTCTCTTGTTTAAAGAGCAAGTAGTACAGGTTACATTGTATTATTTTTTTATGTATTTGCCCCCAAAGATTCACTTCATTTTATATCGCAAACTATACCACCCCCGTCTATATGTAAACTACATAAATGACAAAACTTGACAAAATAGATAACATGGACCAAGTGGACCAAGTGGACCCAGTGGACCCAGTGGACCAACTGGACCCAGTGGATCCAGTGGACAAAGTGGACCCAGTGGACCCAACGGATCTAGTGGACCAAGTGGACCCAGTGGGTCCAGTGGACCCAGTGAGTCCAGTGGACCAAGTAGACCCAGTGGACCCAGTGGTTCAAGTGGACCCAGTGGGCCCAGTGGACCCAGTAGTCTAGGTGGACCCAGTGGACCCAGTAGTCTAAGTGGACCCAGTGGGCCCAGTGGACCCAGTAGGCTAAGTGTTCCAAATGGACCCAGTGGACCCAGTAAACTCAGTGGACCAAGTAGACCCAGTGGACCAAGTGGACCAAGTTGACCCAGTGGGCCAAGTGGACCCAGTGGACCAAGGGGACCAAGTGGACACAGTGGTCCAAGTGGACCCAGTGGACCAAGTGGACCCAGTGGACCAAGTGGACCCAGTGGACCCAGTAGACCCAGTGGACGAAATCACAAAACCAGTCCTAGTTTCCGGGATAAACTTTACATAAATTTATTCCAAAATGTATCCCATTATCCGGGATAAAAAGTATCCCTTGGCCACTCTCGATATTCAAATTATATATGTACCGAGTTTCAGCCAAATCGGTCCAGTAGCTTTTCCGTGAAAACGGAACAGACAGACAGACAGAGTTACTTTCGCATTTATAATATTAATAGGGACATTAAATATTAATAGGGGTAGGGGTAATTTTTATTATACCTATAAACTTGAGAAATTATTACTTTCTCACTAACACTTTCATTTTAGTTTTATTTTTGCGATAAAAAGAATGGCCAAAGTGACCAAAATGGCCTAAATGGCCCAAAATAACCGAATTGACTGAAATGGCCAAAATGACCAAAAAGGACAAAATGATCAAAAAGGCTAAAATGACCGACATGGCCAAAATGATCAAAAAGGCCAAAATGATCGAAAAGGCCAAAATTACCGACATGGCCGAAATGGCTAAAATGACCAAAAAGGCCAAAATGACCGAAATGGCCAAAATGGCTAAAATGACCAAAAAGGCCAAAATGACCGAAATGGCCAAAAAGGCCAAAATGACCAAAACGGCCAAAATTACCGAAATGGCCAAAATGACCAAAAAGGCCAAAATTAACGACATGGCCAAAAAGGCCAAAATGACCAAAACGGCCAAAATGACCGAAACGGCCAAAATGACTGAAATGGCCAAAAAGGCCAAAATTACTAAAATGGCCAAAATGACCAAAAAGGCCAAAATTAACGACATGGCCAAAATGGCTAAAATGACCAAAAAGGCCAAAATGACCGAAATGGCCAAAAAGGCCAAAATGACCGAAATGGCCAAAAAGGCCAAAATTACTAAAATGGCCAAAATGACCAAAAAGGCTAAAATGACCGACATGATCAAAATGACTGAAATGACCAAAAAGGCTAATTGACCGAAATAGCCAAAATGACCAAAATGGCCCAAAATGACTAAAATTACCAAAATAACCAAAAAGGCCAAAATGACCAACATGGCGAAAATCACCAAAAAGGCCAAAATTACTGAAATGACCAAAAAGGCCAAATGACCGAAATGGCCAAAATGACCAAAATGGCCAAAATAACCGAAATGGCTAAAATGACCAAAATCACCAAAATGACCAAAATGAACAAAAAGGCCAAAATGACTGAAATAACCAAAAAGGCCAAATGACCGAAATGGCCAAAATGACCAAAATGGCCAAAATAACCGAAATGGCTAAAATGACCAAAATGACTAAAATGGCCAAAATGACCAAAATTTCCAAATTAACCAAAATAAATAAAATGGCCTAAATGGCCAAAATGACCGAAAAGGCCAAAATGAAAAGTATCCCATGTCCACCCTCGGTATTTAATTCACATACGTACCGAATTTCAGCCAAATCGGCCCATTAGTTTTTCCGTAAAAGCATAACAAACAAATAGACAAATATATTTTTATCCCGGAAACTATCCCATTTTCCGGGATAAAAAGTATCCTATGTTCATTCTCGGCATCGAAAATATATATATACTGAGTTTCAGCCAAATCGGTCCAGTAGTTTTTGCGTGAAAACGGAACAGACAAGTTTATACATTTCTATCATTATCTTCAAAGATAAAAATTGCTTAAAGAACCATAATTACTGTTGTCAGAGACATTGTATATAATATTTTTTGTAAATATACAATATAGTACTCTATAAAAAAAAAGGGGGGGGGGGAGAGATTAATACTACTCTACATATATATCTATTAGCTAAGATGTTAGTTATAAAATGACCAGTACAAGAGATATTAGAGGAATCTTATAAGTATTGAAACATACAGATGTTTCTATTAATGATATCAGACCTAGTGAAGATTAGCTATAAACTAATTTTAGTTATTATTAAGGCTCTTTAGTTATGTTTACCTTTAGGTTTTCCATTTTTAATGGAAGATTCATAAGATAAGTTCTTTACCAAGGAACCTTGAGATCTTATCATCTAATCAACATTTTCTTTAAAATAATAATTGATTTCAGATAGGAGGATTATTATTTTTTCTTTCTTTATTGTACACAAAGTAGTTACATATAAAACTACAGAGAGTGGTGATGTACCAAAATAAGATTAACAACTCCAAAGAGAGTTTTCTTCCAGCAAACCTAGGGAGACAGGGAGAGACTATTATCCATATAATAATATAAATCAATATTGTTGGAAATTGATAAATTGTGAGGTTATTAGTATTATTTTTTTTTTATTTTTCTTCACAGACAAATTAAAATTCTTAAAGTAAATCGGATATACTTTGAGAAATATTTTAAATCTCTAATCATCATATGCATTGTATTACTTGTGTTTTCACCAGCAGATAACAAACAGGTCTTCTAGCAACACTGTGTGTCGACAGAGACACATAATATAACTGTTTTGCATTCCAACAAAACAGGTATTATGTGTTGACTGAGACACACAGTGTTGCAGCAAGTTTCTTGCTGGTGTGTGGAAGACTATATGAATTGACAGATATCTGACATCTATCATATCAAGGAAAGAGATGTCATGCTGGTGAGTGAAAGAGAAAGGTATAAAACCAAGGACAAATGGGTAAGTCTTAGACCATAGATAGTGTAAAGAGGCAAATATTTACTATGCTTTCTTCTAGCAACACTGTGTGTCTCAGTCAACACATAATACCTGTTTTGTTGGAATGCAAAACAGTTATATTATAAATGAAATATTAAAAGACATCAGGAAAGAGAACCTAATCTAAGGTCAAAAAAAATAGTTTTGTCATGTATGTAAGATCAGTTAGGTATTCTAAAAGATATTAAACTGTAGATCCAATTGGTATTGACAATGTTAGTTCTACATTCCGGAACGTCAATCTGAGGTCAAATGAAAGGGAAATTCTAAATTTTTCTGGTAATGAATATAGCCCATATTAATCTGTGATAATGTAGTATTCTAATGGTGAAAGAATTTTTGAAATTGGTCTAGTAGTTTTTGAGTTTATTTGTTACAAACATACAAAAATACAAATCTTACCTCTTTATAATATCAGTATAGATTAAAACTAGGTTTTCGAAAATTGGATATAGTGTAGTAGTTGTGATTGTTAATTACAACTTAATTAATTACTTTACATCCCTATTAATATTAGGTCCTTACATATGAAGTTGGCGTTTTGTCCTACTAGCCACTTTGATCTCAAATAATCTCCTCTTTGGTTAGGAATCCCAATTTAAAATTTATACAGCTATGTACTTATGCTTTTGTGTTTTGAAAACCGTAATTCATTTGTTTTTCCTCTTTTGGTTTTTTCTTTGCATCACTCAGTTTACAAAATGGAAAACTTGAAATATCGCATTGTTTACGAGTACGAGTTCCATCTTGGCACCAGTGCTGCCGAAACGGGTCGAAGGATTAATGATGTGTATGGCGGCGGTGTCGCAAAAGAAATCTCAGTGCGTTTTTGGTTCCAACGTTTTAGTTCTGGAAATTTCGACCTGCAGAACAAGCCCCATGGACGGCCAGAGACCAAAGTTGATAATGCAGAATTGAAGGCTGTTGTGGAAGCGGAACCATCGCAAACCACGTCCGAGATAGTTGCAGGTTGCGGTGTTAGTGATAAAATTGTTTTATTCCACTTGAAATAAAATGGGAAGGTGAAAAAGCTTGAAAGGTGGGTACTTCATGAATTGAGTGCAGCAAACCGATAAACGCGCATGGACTGCTGCTTTACATTACTCAACTGGCACAATAATGAAGGGATTTTAAATCGAATCATTACCTGTGATGAAAAGTGGATCCTGTACGATAATCGGAAATGCTCATTGCAATGGCTGAACCCTGGCAAACCAGCCAAATCCTGCCCCAAGTGAAAATTGACTCAATAAAATTACTTGTGAGCGTTTGGTGGACTAGTGCCGGTGTCGTTCACTACAGCTTTCTTAAATCTGGCCAGATGATTATGGCGGATGTCTATTGTCAGCAACTGCAAGCCATGATGGAAAGGCTAGCTGCTAAACAACCGAAGCTGGTCAATTGCTCTAGGCCACTGCTGCTTCAGGACAACACTAGACCATACACTGCACAACAGATAGCTACCAAATTAGAGGAGCTTCAATTGGAATGTCTAAGACATCCACCGTACTCCCCGGACCTTGCTCCAACAGATTACCATTTTTTTCGAAATTTGAATAACTTCTTGCAAGGCAAAAATTCAACTCCGATGGGGCAGTCCAAAGCGCCTTCAAAGATTTTATTGATTCCCGTCCGAATGGTTTTTTTTAGTAAAAGGATCAATGAATTACCTATGAGATGGCAGAAGTGCATAGATAGCAATGGTCATACTTTGATGAAATAAATATATTATATTTCAAAAAAATCGACTTTATGTTCCTCCCTTACAAAACGCCAATTTCATATGTAAAGACCTAATATTATAAATGCAAAAGTAACTCTGTTTGTCTGTTCCGTTTTCACGGAAAACCACTGGACCAATTTGGTTGAAACTCAGTTTATATATTTTTGATGCCGAGGACGAACATAGGATACTTTTTATTCCAAAAAATGGGATAGTTTCCAGGATACAAATATATTTGTCTTTCTGTTTGTTATGCTTTTATGGAAAAACTATTGGACTGATTTTGCTGAAATTCAGTATATAATATATGTATACTTTAATACCGAGGGTAGACAAGGGATACTTTTCATCTCAGATAATGGGATAGATTTATGTAAAGGTTATCCCAGAAAGTGGGCTAGGTTTTTTTTTTGGAAGTCATAATTTTTGTTATTTAGATCATTTTGGTCATTTCTGCCATTTCGGCCTTTTTGGCCATTTTGGCCATTTTGGTAATTTCCGCTAGTTCGGCCATTTTGTAGTTTACAAATAGATAGACGGGGGATTAATAAATAAAACTAGAATGGAGAGCATGAAGATAGGAGACCAATCATTTCTCACGTTTATAGATATAAAAATTTATCATCTCTTAAAAAAATGCTATAGTTACTTGAACTATCTGTCTATTAAGCTGGTACTGGATCGGTTTTACTGTAATTTTCTACAATAATGTCGTTTTAATTCCTAGATGGGACGGTTTACTGGGAGATGGGATAGTTTCCGATATAAAATGAAGTGAGTCTTCTGGGGTCAAATAGCACTAACATAAAAATTTAATACAATGTAACCTGTACTAACGTCTGCTCTTTAAACAAGAGGTACGCACCAGAGTTTGAGTTTGTTTGGGTAAAAAGAATCAACAGGCCTGACAATTCCTGGTGTATTATAACTAATTTTTCTCAGGCTATGATGATCGTCGTCCACATCGCGATCGTTCCTGGGAGGGTCGTTCCGGTTCCATGGATCGTGAGCGTGGTTATATGCATCCCCACAAGGAATGGGAAAATGATGATTACCGTGCAGGAGGTGATTGGGGTCGTGAAAGACACTGGCCAATTCATGACTCCCAGGTAATTTTACTCAATCTATACTAATACTATAAAGCTGAAGAGTTTGTTTGTTTGTTTAAACGCGCTAAATTCAGGAACCGCTGGTCCGATTTGAAAAATTCTTTTAGTGTTGAATAGTACATTTATCGAGGAAGGCTATAGGCTATATTATATTTTCAAAAACATTAGGGATCCTTACTAAAAGTCCAATAATGTAACCCAAGGTGTAAAAAAATTACCCGAAAAAATCCTTACAAGGCATGCGCTGCGAAAATTATTGATTATAGAACAAAACAATGTACTACCACTTTGCAGAACATATAATTGTCTACAAAAAATATCGCGTAACCATATGTCTAACTATTGAGGTTATGTCACAATAAGTGTTTTCTTTTATTTTTTTAAATAATTAAAATGCCGTCGCTTCAAAAACTCTTTATTTTGTACCTTGGTATTAATCCTTATCAAAATAAATTACCCCATATTCAAGACGAATTCAATACCTTTCTAGACTTTTTGAATTATTCAATTCGGACGTTTCATTCAAAAGATATCGAGATATTTAAAATGTAAGTATTAGTGTTGTAGCCAAATATACTAATATTGTTTGATTGAACGCGCTAATCTCAGGAACTACTGGTCTGATTTGAAAAAGTCTTTCAGTGTTGGATAGCCCATTTATCGAGGAAGGCTATAGGCTATATATCATCACGCTAAGACCAAAAGGAGCGGAGCACCAATGAAGAATGTTTCAAAATCGAAGGGTTTTGAAAGCAAATTCCACGCGGACGACGTCGCGGGCACAGCTAGTATTTTATATTATGCAAACACTTTCATTTATTAATCGACTTCTAAAAGGAGGAGGTTCTCAACTTGATTGGTATACGGTTTTTTTTATGTATGTACACCGATTATTCTGAGATTTATGACCCGATTTACGTGATTATTTTTTAGTTCGATGCGGAATAGCTGCCATTTGGTCCCCTAAAAATTTAACATAGTTTGGCCCAGTAGTTTTCATTTTATGATAATTTTTTATGACATTTTTTTCCGTTTCGTTCCGTATGTACACCGATTACGCTGATATTTATAATCCGATTTACCTACGTTATTCTTCTTTAGTTCGATGCGGAATAGTTGCCATTCGGTCCCCTAAAAATTTAACATAGTTTGGCCCAGTAATTTTCATTTTAAGAACATTTTTTATGAAAAAATGTTCAGTTCCCGTTTCTTAGGGCCTATATTTTTTAAAGCGCGCGGCAACTTTTGTAGGCCTCCCCATAGATAGCTAGACACTAAAAAGTAACGAATAAAAAAAAACTTCGTTTAAAAAACTGATTTCAAAAACTAAAAAGTATAAAATAATATTTTCTTAAGTTTTCATAATATTTTCTTAAGTTTTCGCGACTTGTATACATAATAAAACTACGTTTTAACGGTTTTAAGTGCGGTAATTTTATTTGATTTTGGTTTTTCCGACATTTCGGCCACTTTTCAGTGGCCGTGATCACGGAAGACAAAGATGTCAAGTGTCAACGAGTATTGTTAAAGTTTTATTTAGCCTACCGCCAACTTATTAATTTTAATTATTTAATTTTTAATTTTGTTTATGGTTATTATTTAATCTATGGGAGCCTAATCTAATTTACTACCGCTTCGCAACATGTTATGGCTTGAAGAGAAGAAGCGGCGCAAGAAACTCTTCAGCAAACATGCCTAGCTCTAATAATTTTATATAATATTAAAATGGGTGGAAGGAAAAATAAAAGTAATTATCAGTCAAGTTGGTTTGTGTTCCGTTGTACGCAGAAAGAGCTCACAGTGTCTTGAGGTCTGGCAGCTGGTTTTTGCTGGGTTTGGGTCTTAATAGTTTTGATAATTGGATCCCAAACAGGTGGTATTTATTTTTCCTTCCACCCATTTTAATATTATATAAAATTATTAGAGCTAGGCATGTTTGCTGAAGAGTTTCTTGCGCCGCTTCTTCTCTTCAAGCCATAACATGTTGCGAAGCGGTAGTAAATTAGATTAGGCTCCCATAGATTAAATAATAACCATAAACAAAATTAAAAATTAACTAATTAAAATTAATAAGTTGGCGGTAGGCTAAATAAAACTTTAACAATACTCGTTGACACTTGACATCTTTGTCTTCCGTGATCACGGCCACTGAAAAGTGGCCGAAACGTCGGAAAAACCAAAATCAAATAAAATTACCGCGCTTAAAACCGTTAAAACGTAGTTTTATTAAGTATAAAATAACTTTCTAAAGCTATTTTTAAATATAATATCTTATTTTTAATATATATTATATAAAACATTTTGAAGTCGGTGCGAAGTAAAATATAAAGATTACTATATTTTGTAAAAAATTACCAAGCACCGACTTTAAGATGTTTTAGATAATATGTATTAAAAATAAGATATTATAATTAACAATAGCTTTAGAAATAAGTTAATTTATACTTTTTAGTTTTTGAAGTCGGTTTTATGTAGTTCACAGTTCAAAAAATAAGCAATAAATATACAATGAAAGTTGTTGTTGCTATTATTTTTTAGTTGCATTCAGAATACTGTGTTGGCTAGTTACATCACACCTAATCAACCATATGTTTTATTTATAACTAGCTGATGCCCGCGACTTCGTCCGCGTGATGCGGTTTTCTTTTAACTATCCCACGGGAACTCTTTAATTTTTCGGGATCAAAAGTATCCTATATGTTGACGAGGGATATAAGCTACCACCATACAAAATTTCATTTAAATCGGTCCAGCCGTTTCGGAGATTCGGTACAAACAGATAAACAGACAAAAAGAGAAACAAAAAAATTTGAAAAAAATCTAAATTAGTTCTATTTCACTTCTTACATCCCCCTGACTCGGTTTTTAGCATTTTTTTTTCATTGTACAGAAAATCGACCTCTACACTTTTAT